>JASEVX010000004.1:13499369-13609154 GCA_031761405.1 Serripes groenlandicus
CCAACAGATCAGAAAAGAACCCAGATAGCGAAAATGTGTCGACCTACAGTGCCTGTATGGGGATCGGTAAAAAACAGTATAACCCATCAGTGGAACATGAGTGACGCTGAGACGGGATCGAACTCACGACTCTTTGGATGATAGCCATCTTCGTTGTCGAGGCCTGGCTTGGATGTTGAAAAGGCGAATTTTTTTTTCATTTAAAGCTGGTCTTAAAATAGAAACATGCGTTTCTAAAATAGTCATTGGTCAATTAAGCCTAATTAAGACATATTACTTCAAACTGCGCCCTTGACCTTCAAACAGGGACATGGGGTTTTAGACTCCACAATGCCATAGAGATGTGTGAACAACAATGAGAAGCAAAAAAAGAGTAAATATCGAATGTATAAGACACGCATATGGACGCACAGACGAACACAAACACACACACACATGTATTCTAATGATAACGCAATTTATAATGAACAAAGTTCTTTAGTACTAATTATTCCTGGTTATTTTATTGTTACAAATATGAGTTAACTTGTATTGAAATTTTACCAAATAAGCCCTTTCCTACATACATACGCTTTCTGACGCCTCTGTAACAAACCACTTTTAAAAACATTGTGGCAAAATAAGAAATTGCTCATAAATAGCCATTTATCCTGTTGTCACTATGATTTTCAACTCTTTTTAATGACCACACTGTCAATCATTGAGGTTTACCATAGTTGAACCAGATGCTTTCAAAGTCGTCCGCTGCAGAATTGTCGTATGTTAGAAAGGGGTTACCACGTTCGTGATAAAGACATCATTTGCTCGGTTTTATGCAACAGTCGACCTGTAGAACAAGAAGATATTGCTCGTTTTCTCACAATGTATTATTTTCTATCTTAAAAATCTTAAGCAATACGTCAACTAACGAAGTACATTATAGTTATGGCAGGACCAATTTTATTGTGCGCAGCAATGTTTTTAAATGCTCTCTGATACAAATACGACTGTTTGTGGGATCTTTTTTTTCCAATGATTCATGATCAGAATACGTCTCATTATGGTCTGAAATATTGAAGAAAGCGGTATTTTACATGAAGATAGAAAAATATCTCATGTAGCTAAATCTCTGATAAAAGACCACGAATTGTTTTTCTTCTCTCTCTATATTTCTCTCTCTCTCTCTCATCTCTCTCCTCTCCTCTCTCTCTCTCTCTCTCTCTCTCTCTCATCTCTCTCTCTCTCTCCTCTCTCGTCTCTCTATGTCCTCTCTCTCTCTCTCTCTCTGTCTCTCTGTCTCTCTCTCTGTCTCTCTCTCTGTCTCTCTCTCTCTGTCTGTCTGTCTCTGTCTCTCTCTATGTCTGTCTCTATGTCTGTCTGTCTGTCTGTCTGTCTGTCTGTCTGTCTGTCTGTCTGTCTGTCTGTCTGTCTGTCTGTCTGTTCTGTCTCTCTCTCTCTTCTCTCTCTCTCTCTCTCTCTCTCTCTCTCTCTCTCTCTCTCTCTCTCTCTCTCTCTCTCTCTCTCTCTCTCTCTCTCTCTCTCTCTCTCTCTCTCTCTCTCTCTCTCTCTCTCTCTCTCTCGCTCTCTCTCTCTCTCTCTCTGTTATTGACCTATTGGAAAAATAGCAAAGTTATCGTGTCATAACTGATTTTATGTTATTTATATATATATCCTTGTTGTTTAGGAAAAGTCCTTTTCAGTTCAGTTTCTGAAGAGATTCTTTTTATGAACTTAGCAAAAGCAATTCCGATGTCTATAAATTAAATGCGTATGCATTTATCAAGGTTTCACAAACATAAGAGAATAGTTGAAAAAATAACAGGTTAAATCAACTGACAAAAAACAACAGTTTATGCCAGGATTAAATTTATCAGGACAAAAAGCAAAACTTCTAATATTTTTTATATATACGTAAATGTATTTCAGGTTAACTATGATTCATTTTTTCTTGAATTTTACACATTTTAATAACATACAATAGACCAGTTTAATTAAATGTAATCATATTTGATTTAATTGTATGAGAAATGTTTACTACAGTCGGTATCATTCTAAAATTACATTTACTTTACGGACTTTTGTTCAACATTTATAAATATTCAAAATAATCTGAATGGTTTATACAATCATGACACTGAGATTATTGAAGACAACAAGACACGATTTTACACTTTAGATATTATTGGATGAAAACTGCTCATGATGACCAATTTCCTATTTTTCTCTCTTCTGCCGTTAAAGAGAGTAGAAACTAGCTGTGCAGCCTCATGAGATGCAGTAAGTCGTGAGATATGTCATTCCCTCTATACCGTCAATAATGATAGAACTGCATCTTAACCCTTTCCTTCTAGTGACATTAATGTCATTTTGTCTTAAATTCGGTCTGACTAAATTGCTATGAAATATGCATGAAGGTATATAAGATATACATAATAAATAAATCCATGATAATTTAAAAATCATCACAATATAGAGCATATGCATCAATATTATATTAGTTTGTGTCCGTTTCATACGTGTGGGCTTAAAAGTATTGATTGTCCTGGTATTATGTTAAAACTGTTGTTTTTTATCAAATTCAAGTTCAAGTTCTTTATTTGCATAATATTTTACGTGTTGTTGCAACATATACATAATACACATTTGTAAAGCAATACATATAGTATAGTTTCAATAGATGACACGTGATATTTCATATTCTTAAAATGTGTAATTAGTATTTTAAAATAAGTTGTTTTTTATCCTGTTACGTGATGTTCTTTCTATTTTATTCTGTCTAGATACCCTAATATCACCAGTCATACTTTTTACCGATGAGGCTAAAGAAGTTCTCATTATGACTTTTGAAAAAGACTTTCAGTTTTCCTTTTGTTGTCTTTGAAATTTTAATTACGTCTGTTTTACTCCTTCCTCTGTTATCGCCATAGCAATTCATGCGATCTCCATTTTTGACGCAATAAAACCCTTTATCGATGTTAAAGATAAAATCACGTTCGTCTATTTTTTGCTGTAATCCCAGGAAAGATTCCACTTTCCTCACCACATTTAGCGGACTGTTCTTCAATTCATTAGATTCAATTACAAGAATTTGTTTGAGTTTGAAATATTTTAGGTATCTGCGCATCGGCTCGTCGTAGGTAGATCGGACCACTTCCGGCACGGTTGAAATAATGCGCCCAGTTAACCGGTTCATCAGACGCTTGTCTATAGGTTCCATCCTTTCATAGACGCTTGAGGTGTTTTTTACTTGCATTTTACCATTTCTTGAAGTTTTTTGAAAGAATTCAAAACTGTAATCGGCGATCAACCTCTCAACGGGTTCTCTCACTAAAAGAATCATTTTTAAGTCTTTATTGTACTTGTACAACCGCTCAGCGACATAAGGTGTCGTAAAGTAAATAGAACTTTTTGATATGGTGATCTGGTCGGAGTAACTACAAGGCATACATGTCGGGCGTGCTTTACACCTTTCAAGACTTTTGTCAGAAAGAAAACAGTTAATCTCATAGACCGGTTTCCCACGTCTGACGATATTAGGGTGCAGACTCAGAAAGTCAATCAGTTCTTGTGTACCGCATTTTCTCATCCCCAAAATAATGCATTGCGGCATCCGACTGACACACGTCTCATTCATCGGTGGACTGTATCTCGAATCGTGGATTTCCTTTATCCTTGTCAATAAACGGCCTTCATCATAGACGATGGACTCAACATGATTGAGTGTCGATTTGTTCTCTGATTGTCTACTGTACGTATCCATCTTTAATGTGGCATCATCCTTTGCTACCCTACCGGAGTTATCAAGTTTCATTACATGATTAAGTTCTCGTTGTGTGTTAAACGTGGTCATTCCCGAAGGTAGTGAGTCCATGTTTTGTGTAAACTTGACGTTAACCCGTAATGGCTTCTCATCTCCATATCCAGAATTAAAAGTGTCCTTTTGTGGTTTAGGGAATCCATTTTTCCCATCACTCTCTCGGTCAACATTTAAATGATGTTTTATTAAATAATTTCCGGACCACAAATAGTACACTAACAGAATGATAAGTGTATACAACAGATACGAGCACGACCTTTTTGCTCCACTATACACATGCATCGTTTACCAGCGCTTAGCGATAACTATTGTCACAACCTATTATTGGAGGTATTTTCCATGGATAGAGCAATCACGTTTCGCTCTATAACGTATTGCATTATCAAGATATGTACTGTTTAACATTCGCATATCTAATTCTTTGGTATATAAATATAGAGCGTTCACAGAACTTTCGGTTGTATGTAAGCGACAGTTCGGTATTCTAAAGAAATTAATCAGGAACAGATTGAATTCCCTCTGATTTGGTTTCTTAGCGTTTTAATTTGATGCAAAACTATTATCCGTTAACAACCGATTGCTATCAAATTGAAAAGCATCGACGAACAATACTTTGAAGTAGAATGTATAACATTATGTTAAAAAAATTATACGTTACATCCAATTTCCACGTTAAGCGGAGTCGAACACAAACCTATTCGCAGTAATCCTCTATCTCGCGATTATGTTGGTGGTATTCTTTGCAGCATGTAACCCCACCCCCTCCCTCACCATTTAGTAAAACATCGCTAACAGTATGTATATTCTAAACGATAGCAAAAGAAAGTATATAAATTATAGACTATGCTTCTTGTTTTCATCACATTCGATGCACATCTATTAAAAAGACGCACACATAGACCTAATTTACTGTTGAATGGCAAAGTATTCAAAACCTGTGAGTCTGTTGTTCATTTTGGAACTACACTGACCAGCAACCGTAAAAATTGCAAACTCTGCTATCAAAACAGGTATTCAAAAGGGGAGAGCAGCTTACTACACATATACCAGTGTAGAGTTAAGACCAAGGGGAGTAAACCCCGTCAATTCCTATAATCTAAACAAAAAAGTAGTCATACCGACAATACTTTACGGGTGCGAAACTTGGTCAAATATGAATAATCAGGATGTAGGACAAATAAACAAGTTTCAGCACTCCATATTGAAAAACATTCAAGGGCTGCCTAACAGAACCGGGTCGCATATAACAGAGTCCATGCTAGGTATATATTCATTGAACTCAGTCATTCATATTCGAAAGTTAACATTTTTACAAAATATGATCGCCAGTTCACCTAGCTCTAGTGTTAAAGCTATATTCTAATTCACGTTATACATGCATACTATAAAGCCATCCCACGCTCGATGTTTTGTGCCAGATATATACTGCCTATTAAGAAAATATAATGTTACCAACTTCATACAAATATACATGTGTAACAAAACTTACCCCAGTAAAACATCATGGAAAAACACCATCCGTAATGTGATCAAAACGCATGAAGACCAATCAATGACAGAACAATTTACGCAAGAAAGAGATTACGCGCGTCTTCGCATAATTCATCCCTCCCGAAAGATAGCGATTGTCTGGAACATAGCATCCAGAACCGATGAACTACGCTCTACATATATTGTGTCAAATGTATGGGCCCGAACCACAAGTAACCATTTGTCCCCTCTGTGTTAAAGTCACTCATTACGAATGGGTAAGTCATTACGTAGCATCCTGCCATGCCACATACTGCTTACGTATTGCATGTCTTGATTCAGTCAAACAACTCAACGACCACTCATTATATAATGAGCTCATCAGCGACATCGATGATGAGTCTGTCTTGAGAAAGGTTCTTTGAATGTACCCTAACACATATATTCATTGTACCCAATATATTTACAGGTTATGCCACTCATATGTCGCAGCTGTTTGCAGGCATGTTGGCCTTACAGATATCCTTAAATATCAGTACCAATAACTACATAAGAGAGGCATTTGATCGGATACCTACATCATATCCGATCAAATGTTTACTCTTATAACTAAGACAAAAATATGCATGTGTGAATTCGTGAAAGAGTGAATTGACGTTTGGGCGTATGAGGGTGTGAGTGAATGAAGAATGATAACATGTGTGCTTGGATGAAAGAATTATGCCTCCATTTTTTTTTTGATTTTTTGTTTTTGAATTGTTATATTCATAACTTGTATTTATTTGTATGTAAAGAAATCTCCAAATACATAGGGGAAATAAAGGAAACAAACAAACAATCGTTAATTTATTGATTTAATATGGTTTAACGCCGTTTTCAACAATTGTTCAGTCATTTCACTGCAGCCAGTTCACCTACTCATGTGTATACTGGCTTTCGCACACCAGTTCTTCACCCAACAGTCTTTCCAAGCAACTGGCTGCTTTTCCACATTGAATTATATCCCGTTATTGGAAGACGAATTACGCTTGCCACAGTGACTTTTGTCAAACGTCGAAAAGAGTATTGGTCGAGCTGTGGTTCGAATGTACAACACCTAGATTGACAGTCCGCGTCGCTACCGACTGAGCAACAGAAGCTCGTCTCAGCATCAAACGAATATATGGTATTGTTTTAAAAACCGCTGTTTGTCGTGCTCGAGTGTTATTTGCGCTAATGTCAGCAGGATTTCACGTTAAGGCGTAATGCATTGTAATTAGTGACAAACGGAAAAATTGAAAAATTTAAAATAATGAGCAATTTCTGCTCATATGGGACAATGCTCGTCATGCAAAAAACAGGGGAGACAATGTACCACTGTTTAAGCCGTACTAATTGTTGACTAATTTGATTGTTATTTGCTCTTGTTATCATTTTGCTAATTGGCGGAAATTACCGGACATTTGTGTAACATTCGGTATGTATACATCGATAGTGCTGCCGGAGGGAAGTAGAGAGATACACAGGGTACTTCAACATGGGATTATAGGGTAATAAAACTAGGGTGTTATGATATCGATATTTTACATTTAAAATGAGTTATGTCAAATTATTAAACGTTTTAAAATTTCATTCATAAATTTGGACAAGTCATACAATATGCATAGATATCGATCACCTTATGGTTTTATTTAACAATTAAATAGTTATAACAATCATCCATTTTATTTTAGATGTTGACATTTATCCGTTCTGACTATACAATCGCATTGTTTTCCTAAAATAAGTAACTGGGGCTAATATCCGTCCGCTTGTGTCCATATTTACATTTTATTGCATCGAATTTAGGTAAAAGGCATTACATGCTGATATATATGTAAGATAACGCAATATACACAGTCTGCACAGCGGGGGTAATAAATAGATATATGCCCCCATCATAAATCGTCCGGCAATGGTCGGTAATCATCGGAAGCTTTCGCTAGCAATCACGGAAACGTAAATGTTACCCTAAAACGTTAGTAGTACTTGTAGAAAATGTTAAAAAGGACCAACATTTTATTACTTTATTTTAATAAAATATATGTCAAATAAAAGGTAAATGAATTTACTACATTAAGCCGTAAGTGCCCTGTTAATTTTTTATTTCTAAAAAAAGATATTCACTGAAGAACGTGTAAAAATTAGCGGAAATATACCGTTTTCTTAACGGTTTATATGTAATAAAGAGGGAAATTAGGGTGACTGTATTCAAAATTAAAAAGGACCAAAATATTATTAATATAAAACAAATAAAAAAATATATTTATATTCAGGAGATATTTGTCTTGAAAACTTGATAAGTGCCTTTTTAAATTTTTGCAATATAAAATTGTTATTGAGTAAAAACTAAAAAGTTGCTCTATAATCCCATGTAATTTAAGTTATCGATTTTTGATAGTCGCTGATTCTCATAGTTGGATATGTTTGCCACAATTTGCTCAACTCTATTCTATAATGATGGTTTGATTTATAAAGCATTTCCACATTTTTAACCGACTATTTTAAGTCGTCTGCGGCCTTATTAGTGTATGCGGGAAAGGGTTAAATGGACATACAGGTATATTTCTGAGAAGACTGTATGGATTGACGGGATGTACTGGATCTTCATTATACATGCATACATGTCCACACGCCTTTATGTTGGCGAATCTAGTGACATTACACGTACTTATTGGGTTGAATAAATATTGACAGATATCGAGACTGCCTCATTTATAATGTCATGATTGGGCGATGTTCTGCCCAAACCAACCTCAATGCTATGATTACACGTGTATTAACCACACCTCTCAGCACATCCCTGCATAAGAATGCGAATGGATACTGCTTTATAGAACATTCTTGAAGCCTTTTATGACTTAAAGGTGAACAGTGCAGAGCCTGATCAGACTCCGTGGATGTAAAACGGTTGGATTTAGCTGAGCGTCGCTCAAATGAAGATACATTTGATCCTAATTAAACCTCCCTACACGAAATGGACATCTGGACAAAACGCGAATTTTCACAACACTTCCTTACCATGCAGACCTTAATCTATTTATTATAAGTGTACATCGTCGTCTGTTCAGCTATCAACCTATAGTCGCTGCGCGCGGAGTTTCTAAAACGTCTGTAACGTCAAAACTAGCGTAAAACAGCCGCGTTGCGTTAATTCGAATTTATGTCATTTTTATTTCGAAGTGCGTATCTGTATATTAATTGCGACGTTTGGTTTCTTTATTTAAGTCATTTGTGCTTAGAATAAGTTGTATAAATATTTGATAGTTTTTTATAAATTTAATTATATAACTCCAGCTTATAGTCAAAGAAGGGAATTATGTTTACATTTCTTAAATATACAATATGAAAAGAGGTTCAATACCGTGCGCAACGTCATAGAAAAAATATTTAAAAATTGTAACATATTGTACTAAATTTGTATTTTCAATCGTGCCTCGGTGTTGCAGTGATTGGAGCCTTCGCCTCGAGAGTTGGAGACCAGGGTTCGATTTCAGTTCGGGTCAAAGTAAAGAATTAAGAAATGACAGTCGTCCCTGACTGGCGCTCAGTATTACGGGAATAGCAAGCATTACGACTGATGCACGGAGGTCAGAACAAGCTTTCTTGTAATACTGGACATTTACCGAGGAAACGTCGTGAAATGAATGGAAAACAGTTGAAAGCCACGTACAACTACATACAGATAAAACAGTATCCTTTTACACATGATGTTAAGTACATTTTAGTTATACCTATTGTGACAAGTCAGCTGGCTTTGTCATAAGAAGGTACGATGAGGCTGCTTACAACATATTTTTGTATTAATACAACCGTGTTTGATCTTCTTTTATTCATTTATAAATATGTTTTGTATGACGGGATTAAATGAGCTGCGTTTAACGGTCTTATTGCACGTGTGAACGGTAAAAACTGGGATGAGCTTTAATTTACGCACATTCTCTTCGAAGCTTGCATTGTCCGTCTTACTTAAGAAGAGAAACATATATTTCGGCCCCTCCATGAGAAAACCTGTGATAGTGACCAGATTTTCGACTATTTATGTTTAGTTTCATATATATCTATAGCAAAACATCTCGTTTGATGCATATGAGGACTTTGTATGCCGAAAATAAACGCCGTTATAGGCGTCAAAGCAATTCTTATGTTACTCAAGGTTGACGTCATTTTCATAATATTCACGCTCGATGCTAAAATATTCTCATCGTGTACAGTTCAACATTGAACGGTGGTTCATACATCGTATACAGTACTACATTGAACGGTTGTTCATACATCGTGTACAGTACTACATTGAACGGTTGTTCATATATCGTGTACAGCACTACATTGAACGGTTGTTCATACATCGTGTACAGTACTACATTGAACGGTTGTTCATACATCGTGTACAGTACTACATTGAACGGTGGTTCATACATCGTGTACAGTACTACATTGAACGGTGGTTCTTACATCGTGTACAGTACTACATTGAACGGTTGTTCTTACATCGTGTACAGTACTACATTGAACGGTTGTTCATACATCGTGTACAGTACTACATTGAACAGTTGTTCATACATCGTGTACAGTACTACATTGAACGGTTGTTCATACATCGTGTACAGTACTACATTGAACGGTGGTTCATACATCGTGTACAGTACTACATTGAACGGTTGTTCATACATCGTGTACAGTTCTGCATTGAACGGTTGTTCATACATCGTGTACAGTAAGAACTACATTGAACGGTGGTTCATACATCGTGTACAGTACTACATTGAACGGTGGTTCAGGCATCGTGTACAGTACTACATTGAACGGTTGTTTATAAATCGTGTACAGTACTACAGTGAACGGTTGTTCATACATCGTGTACAGTACTACATTGAACGGTGGTTCATACATCGTGTACAGTACTACATTGAACGGTGGTTTATACATCGTGTACAGTACTACATTGAACGGTTGTTCATACATCGTGTACAGTTCTACATTGAACGGTTGTTCATACATCGTGTACAGTAAGAACTACATTGAACGGTGGTTCATACATCGTGTACAGTACTACATTGAACGGTTGTTCATAGATCGTGTACAGTAAGAACTACATTGAACGGTGGTTCATACATCGTGTACAATACTACATTGAACGGTGGTTCATACATCGTGTACAGTACTACATTGCACGGTGGTTTATACTCGTGTACAGTACTACATTGAACGGTTGTTCATACATCGTGTACAGTAATAACTACATTGAATGGTGGTTCATACATCGTGTACAGTACTACATTGAACGGTGGTTCATACATCGTGTACAGTACTACATTGAACGGTTGTTCAAACATCGTCTACAGTACTACATTGAACGGTTGTTCATACATTGTGTACAGTACTACATTGAACGGTTGTTCATACATCGTGTACAGTACTACATTGAACGGTGGTTCATACATCGTGAACAGTACTACATTGAACGGTTGTTCATACATCGTGTACAGTACTACATTGAACGGTGGTTCATACATCGTGTACAGTACTGCATTGTTACGGTGGTTCATACATCGTTTACAGTACTACATTGAACGGTTGTTCATACATCGTGTACAGTACTACATTGAACGGTGGTTTATACATCGTGTACAGTACTACATTGTTACGGTGGTTCATACATCGTTTACAGTACTACATTGAACGGTGGTTCATACATCGTGTACAGTACTGCATTGTTACGGTGGTTCATACATCGTTTACAGTACTACATTGTTACGGTGGTTCATACATCGTTTACAGTACTACATTGAACGGTGGTTTATACATCGTGTACAGTACTGCATTGTTACGGTGGTTCATATATCGTGTACAGTAATACATCTTTGTCAACTTTATTTTTTACTTTTGTTATTTTTATGTTTTGTTTTTTTACTAATCTTGGCTCATATTAGATCATTTTAGTCTGCTGCAGATTTGTCAAATAAGGTCTAAAATAAAGGATCTTAAACATAAAACAATTTTAACCTTTTCAGACTTTCACACATTTTGATGTATGTTACAAGCATATTTGAAAACATTGTCGCAATAGGCGAAATTTAAAGTTCTCTATTTGCCACACTGTTTTCAACACTATAAAATAAATACTTTCATTTAAAAAGTGATATTGTATGATGTTTCAATGTTGGCTGCTGCAGATGTGTTGTAATGATGTGTTATTCTTGTAGATTGAACTGTTGTACAATGAATATATAAGACTGTCAGTTTTCTATGAATAGTCAGGAACTGTGTACATAAAGACCACTCATGGAAAAGCAACAATGTAGTTTTAATTGGAGGGTCGTTTATGCAGAGAATGAATGATTGTGACACTAAAAGTGTGTTTGTTATAGACAGAGGATTGCTATTCCAGTGTGCTCTTTAACAGGTTTGATGGTATAATGACCCATGACTGTTACACATTCATAAGTCAACACTATAATTGCCATAGAAAATAAAAGGTCTACCCTTTATTTAAGCCATGTATTGCAATTTTATGGTCTTATCTGATTTGACATCACATAAAGTCACAGTGGCATTACAAAAGTGGAGCTACACTTTTAGAACTTGGAAAGAAAAAGATTTAGGTATTTTAACCCTTTCTACACGTTGATGCCTCTGCCGTAGACGATTTCAATTTGCCACAATGTTTTCAACTCTTTTCAATAAATATACTTCCTTTTATAGATGTTTACCACATTTATTCGGGCATGTTTTCAAAGTCGTCTGCTTCAGATATCCAAATGTGGGAAAGGGTTAATACTATCTGATAATTGTAGTTCTTAACACTTGGACGCTATATACAGCAGTCGACTAATGAAATATTTGTAGCAAAATGTGATATTGCTCATGATGAGCAATTTCTCCTTTTGCCACAATGTTTTCAACAGTATCTTATAATCATACTTTGGTTTATAGAGATCTTTGATATTATTGCTTAAATGTTTTCGAATCTGTTTGCTGCAGATTTGATGTGTGTGGGACAGGGTTAAGGGACTGATTGTGCATGCCCATCCCAGGTTTCACTGTCCACAAGCTAAACAATGCTCACTTTTGCTAGACGTGGCTCATATATATATATATATATATATAATATATATATTAGTCAATTGTGGGTTTCATTCAATTTCAAGATATTGCCTAATAAATATTCCCTATTTGTGTGTTGAATTCCATATATAAAGAAGCTGCGTTTGGCGATTTACGGTCTTATTGCAAGTGCGAACGGTAAACTTTTGGATGAGCTTGTGTTTACGTACACTCTCTTCAAAGCCTTCACTGTCCGTCTTACTTAAAAACATGACTATTATATATATCCTGACTGACAACTAACAGTGTAGTCCCTCGGGTATCATTACCTTGATTATCTATATGGAAACAAGACACCTCTTCGCCAGGCACGGCTCAATCATGTGTTGTAAATTGTACATTTAGTCGTTTGATTATCTATCTATGAATCCATCTGACCGTATACCCAGAGCATAATGTTCGACCATTTTTATTGCTGTATTTCAATTAAGAAATGGTGTATGTTATCTCCTCGGGTGTTATAAACGGTAATCGGACAAAAAGAAACAGGATAAAAAGCAAAGGGGAAAAAGTAACAATTTTTGCCCGGATAACAGGTAACAGGACAAAAGTCAGTTTTATTATTTTCATGTCAGGTTTAATTATTTTTGTCTTTGATTTAATACATTTGTAATATATAATAGACATATTTCAGTAAACGTATTTATAATTTATCTTTTGTTTATGCGAAATTTTAACTAACTCTATTTATCTGAAATTGCAATGTTTTTTTCCACATTTCCCCACAATGTTTCCTTCCACCTTATTAAATATCTGACAGAAAATATAATTGCGTGCACAAGAGAAATTGCTCATTATAAGCAATGTCTCCTTTTCCAATAATGTTTTCTTCCACTTTGTTTTAAACATCTGAGAGAAGACTAGTAACAGTTCTAATATTTGTAATAATTTTTGACAGAATATGTCATTGCGTGAAAAGGAGAAATTGCTAATTATGAGCAATTTCTCTTGTCCCACAATATTTTCCTTTAGTTTTTTCAAATATCTTCACACAGATATGCATAAAACATAAAATAAAATTGCAAAGTGAAAATTAAGTTACATATATTATTGTAGATTTGTAAATAGTTTAATCCGACTCAATTTTCTTTGAACAATGCATTGAGGTATAAAACACACACAAATGCATCAAAATTAAAGAAAACCATTACAATATCACATTTAAACATATTGATTTTCATTGTATTTTGGAAAATGTGTTGCTTTTTATCCTGTTTCTTGTTGTCTGTTGCTTTTTGTCCTGTTCCTTTTTATCCTGTTTCTTTTTATCCTACAATCGTTATAAACATAGAATATATTATTTTTGTTACACCAGCGAACATATTTAACACGTCCAATCAATAGATTCGAAGGAAAATTTGCGCAAAAATTTGTTGTTGTTTTCCTTTTCAAATGCTTGTTTTTTTTAGACGTTGGGCGCAAGAATTTTTAAAACGTGTTCGGTGTGTTATAATAAATAAAATTACACTTTTTAAATGCCTTCACCCGAGTGTTCGGTGTGTTAGGTTGAATAAGATTACACTTTTTAAATGCCCTCACCCGAGTGTTCGGTGTGTTAGGTTGAATAAGATTACACTTTTTAAATGCCTTCACCCGAGTTTTCGGTGTGTTAGGTTGAATAAGATTACACTTTTTAAATGCCTTCACCCGAGTTTTCGGTGTTTTGTGTTGAATAAAATAACACTTTTTAAATGCCTTCACCCGAGTGTTCGGTGTATTAGGTAAACTTATATCGCAGTTATTAACAATCACACGCCCGATTGTTGGATGTGTTAGTTAAACTTAAATCGCAGTTTTTAACAATCACACACGGATGTGTAAGTTAAACCTAAATCGCTGTTATCAATAAGCACACTCCCGATTGTTGGATGTGTTAGTTAAACCTAAATCGCTGTTATTAACAAGCACGCTCCTGATTGTTGGATGTGTTAGTTAAACCTAAATCGCTATTATTAACAATCACACTCCCGATTATTGGATGTGTTAATTAAACATAAATCGCTGTTATTAACAATCACACTCCCGATTGTTGGATGTGTTAGTTAAACTTAAATCGCTGTTATTAACAAGCAGCACACTCCCGATTGTTGGATGTGTTAGTTAAACTTAAATCGCTGTTATTAACAATCACACTCCCGATTGTTGGATGTGTTAGTTAAACCTAAATCGCTGTTATTAACAAGCACACACCTGATTGTTGGATGTGTTAGTTAAACTTAAATCGCTGTTATTAACAAGCACACACCCGATTGTTGGATGTGTTAGTTAAACCTAAATCGCTGTTATTAACAAGCACACACCTGATTGTTGGATGTGTAAGTTAAACTTAAATCGCTGTTATTAACAAGCACACTCCCGATTGTTGGATGTGCTAGTTAAACCTAAATCGCTGTTTTTAACAATCACACTCCCGATTGTTGGATGTGTTAGTTAAACTTAAATCGCTGTTATTAACAAGCAGCACACTCCCGATTGTTGGATGTGTTAGTTAAACTTAAATCGCTGTTATTAACAATCACACTCCCGATTGTTGGATGTGTTAGTTAAACCTAAATCGCTGTTATTAACAAGCACACACCTGATTGTTGGATGTGTAAGTTAAACCTAAATCGCTGTTATTAACAAGCACACACCCGATTGTTGGATGTGTTAGTTAAACTTAAATCGCTGTTATTAACAAGCACACTACCGATTGTTGGATGTGTTAGTTAAACCTAAATCGCTGTTATTAACAAGCACACACCCGATTGTTGGATGTGTTAGTTAAACTTAAATCGCTGTTATTAACAAGCACACTCCCGATTGTTGGATGTGCTAGTTAAACCTAAATCGCTGTTTTTAACAATCACACTCCCGATTGTTGGATGTGTTAGTTAAACCTAAATCGCTGTTATTAACAAGCACACACCCGACTGTTGGATGTGTAAGCTAAACCTAAATCGCTGTTATTAAAAAGCACACTCCCAATTGTTGGATGTGTTAGTTAAACTTAAATCGCTGTTTTTAACAATCACACACCCGATTGTTGGAAGCATTATTTAAATTTTAACCTCTGTTTTTCAACCAGAAACACCCGATTGTTGGATGTGTTAGGTAAACTTGAATCGATGTGTTTAACTGGGACACACCCGAATGTTGGATGCGTTATTTAAACTTAAATCGCTGTTTTTAACAAGCACACTCCCGATTGTTGGATGTATTAGTTAAACTTAAATCACTGTTATTAACAATCACACTCCCGATTGTTGGATGTGTTAGTTAAACCTAAATCGCTGTTATTAACAAGCACACTCCCGATTGTTGGATGTGTTAGTTAAACCTAAATCGCTATTATTAACAATCACACACCCGATTGTTGGATGTGTTAGTTAAACTTAAATCGCTGTTATTAACAAGCAGACTCCCGATTGTTGGATGTGTTAGTTAAACTTAAATCGCTGTTATTAACAATCACACTCCCGATTGTTGGATGTGTTAGTTAAACCTAAATCGCTGTTATTAACAAGCACACTCCCGATTGTTGGATGTGTTAGTTAAACTTAAATCGCTGTTATTAACAATCACACTCCCGATTGTTGGATGTGTTAGTTAAACCTAAATCGCTGTTATTAACAAGCACACACCTGATTGTTGGTTGTGTTAGTTAAACTTAAATCGCTGTTATTAACAAGCACACTCCCGATTGTTGGATGTGCTAGTTAAACCTAAATCGCTGTTATTAACAAGCATACACCCGATTGTTGGATGTGTTAGTTAAACTTAAATCGCTGTTATTAACAATCACACTCCCGATTGTTGGAAACATTATTTAAACTTAAATCTCTGTTTTTCAACCAGAAACACCCGATTGTTGGATGTGTTAGGTAAACTTTAATCGATGTGTTTAACTGGGACACACCCGAATGTTGGATGCGTTATTTAAACTTAAATCGCTGTTTTTAACAAGCACACTCCCGATTGTTGGATGTGTTAGTTAAACTTAAATCACTGTTATTAACAATCACACTCCCGATTGTTGGATGTGTTAGTTAAACCTAAATCGCTGTTATTAACAAGCACACTCCCGATTGTTGGATGTGTTAGTTAAACCTAAATCGCTATTATTAACAATCACACACCCGATTGTTGGATGTGTTAGTTAAACTTAAATCGCTGTTATTAACAAGCACTCTCCCGATTGTTGGATGTGTTAGTTAAACTTAAATCGCTGTTATTAACAATCACACATCCGATTGTTGGATGTGTTAGTTAAACCTAAATCGCTGTTATTAACAAGCACACACCTGATTGTTGGATGTGTTAGTTAAACTTAAATCGCTGTTATTAACAAGCACACTCCCGATTGTTGGATGTGCTAGTTAAACCTAAATCGCTGTTATTAACAAGCTCACACCCGATTGTTGGATGTGTTAGTTAAACTTAAATCGCTGTTATTAACAATCACACTCCCGATTGTTGGATGTGTTAGTTAAACTTTAATCGCTGTTATTAACAATCACATTCCCGATTGTTTGAAGTGTTAGGTAAACTTTAATCGCTGTTTTTAGCAAGCACATTCCCGATTGCTGGATGTTTTAGGTAAACTTTAATCGCTGGTTTTAGCAATCACACTCCCGATTGATGGATGTGTTAGGTAAACTTTAATCGACGTTTTTAACTGGGACACACCCGAATGTTGGATGTGTTATTTAAACTTAAACCTTTGTTTTAAACCAGCACACACCCGATTGATGGATCTGTTAGTTAAACTTAAATCGCAATATTTAACAATCACACTCCCGATTGTTGGATGTGTAAGTTAAACCTAAATCGCTGTCTTTAACAATCACACACCCGATTGTTGGATGTGCTAGTTGAACCTCAATCGCTGTTTTTAACAATCACACATACGGTTGTTGGATGTGTTAGTTAAACCTAAATCGCTGTCTTTAACAATCACACACCCGGTTGTTGGATGTGTTAGTAAAACCTAAATCGCTGTTTTTAACAAGCACACACCCGATTGCTAGATGTGTTGGTTAAACTTAAATCGCTGTTATTAACAATCACACACCCGATTGTTGGATGTGTTAGTTAAACATAAAGCGCTGTTATTAACAATCACACTCCCGATTGTTGGATGTGTTAGTAAAACCTAAATCGCTGTTTTTAACAATCACACTCCCGATTGTTGGATGTGTTAGTTGAACATACATAAAGCGCTGTTATTAACAATCACACTCCCGATTGTTGGATGTGTTAGTTGAACATAAAGCGCTGTTATTAACAATCACACACCCGCTTTTTGGAGACTAACCTTCTGTTTTAAACCAGCACACATCCGATTGTTGGATGTTTTAGGTAAACTTTAATCGATGTTTTTAACTTGGACACACCCGAATGTTGGATGCGTTATTTAAACTTGAATCGCTGTTTTTAACTAGCACACACCCGATTGTTGGATATGTTATTGTAAACATTCATCTTCTATCCCTGTTTTTTATTTGGCACACACCCGAGTTTTAAATCGCTGTTTTTAACAAGCACAGACGTGTGTTGAATGTGTAAGGTGAACTTGAATTGCTGTTTTTAACTGGCACACACCCGAGTGTTGGGTGTATTTTGATCACTGTTTTGAACCAGCACACACCCGAGTGTTGGGTGTATTTTGATCACTGTTTTGAACCAGCAAACACCCGAGTGTTTGATGTGTTTGGTAAACAATAATCGCTGTTTTTAACAATCACACACCCGATTGTTGGATGTGTTAGGTGAACTTTAATCGCTGTTTTTAACTGGCACACACCCAAGTGTTGGGTGTATTTTGATCACTGTTTTGAACCAGCACGCACCGAGTGTTGGGTGTATTTTGATCACTGTTTTGAACCAGCACACCCCCGAGTGTTGGGTGTATTTTGATCACTGTTTTTAACAAGCACACACCCGATTATTGGATGTGTTAGGTGAACTTTAATCGCTGTTTTTAACTAGCACGCGAGAGTTTTGGATGTGTTAGGTGAACTTTAATCGCTGTTTTTAACTAGCACGCGAGAGTTTTGGATGTGTTAGGTTAACTTTAATCGCTTTGTTTAACTGGCACACACCCGATTGTTGGATGTGTTAGGTGAACTTAACTTATCTTACACACGCGAGTGTTAAATCAAGTCACAGCTCTTAAGTAGTACATGTACGAATGTTTGTTGTGTTAGGTTAAATCAAACCTCACCTTTTATTTAGACCTACATGTAACGTTGCCACTGCACAGAGCAGTTTAATGTATAACATATGTATATGACTTAGCAGTGATGCAGGCTAACCTGATACTTAGCGGAGCCGTAGACGGATCTGAGACTGTGTGGAGGTGCAGGCTGATGTGATACTTAGCTGAGTCGTAGACGTATGTGAGACATAGTTGAGCCACAGACGGATCTGAGACTGTGCTGAGGTGCCTGCTGATCTGATACTAAGCGGAGTCATAGACAAATCTGAGACTAAGCGGAGCCGCAGACTCATATGATACTAAGTGTAGGTGCCAGCTGATCTGAGATAGCTCGGAGGTGTCGGCTAATCTGAGACAGATCGGAGGTGCCGGCTGATCTGAGACTGTTCGGAGGTGCCGGGTGATCTGAGACTGTTCGGAGGTGCCGGCTGATGTGAGACAGCTCGGAGGTGCCGGCTGATCTGAGACAGCTCGGAAATGCAGGCTGATCTGAGACTGTTCGGAGATGCAGGCTGATCTGAGACTGTTCGGAGATGCAGGCTGATCTGAGACAGATCGGAAGTGCCGGCTGACATGAGACTGTTCGGAGATGCCAGCTGATCTGAGACTGTTCAGAGATGCAGGCTGATCTGAGACAGATCGGAGGTGCCGGCTGATCTGAGACTGTTTGGAGATGCCAGCTGATCTGAAACTGTTCGGAGATGCAGGCTGATCTGAGACAGATCGGAGGTGCCAGCTGATCTGAGACTGTTCGGAAATGCAAGTTGATCGGAGACTGTTCGGAGATGCCGGCTGATCTGAGACTGTTCAGACGTGCCGGCTGATCTGAGACTGTTTGGATGTGCCGGCTGATCTGAGACTGTTCGGAGATGCCAGCTGATCTGAGACTGTTTGCTAGTGCAGGCTGATCTGAGACTGTTCGGAGGTGCCGGCTGATCTGAGACTGTTCGGAAATGCCGGCTGATCTGAGACTATTTGGACGTGCCGGCTGATCTGAGACTATTCGGAGATGCCAGCTGATCTGAGACTGTTCGGAGATGCCAGCTGATCTGAGACTGTTTGCTGGTGCAGGCAGATCTGAGACTGTTCGGAGGTGCCGGCTGATCTGAGACTGTTCGGAAATGCCGGCTGATCTGAAACTGTTTGGAGGTGCCGGCTGATCTGAGACTGTTCGGAAATGCCGGCTGATCTGAGACTGTTCGGAGATGCCGGCTGATCTGAGACTGTTCGGAAATGCCGGCTGATCTGAGACTGTTTGGATGTGCCGGCTGATCTGAGACTATTCGGAGATGCCAGCTGATCTGAGACTGTTCGGAGGTGCCGGCTGATCTGAGACTGTCCGGAGGTGCCGGCTGATCTGAGACTGTTCGGAGGTGCCGACTGATCTGAGACTGTTCGGAGATGCCAGCTGATCTGAGACTGTTTGCTGGTGCAGGCTGATCTGAGACTGTTCGGAGGTGCCGGCTGATCTGAGACTGTTCGGAAATGACGGCTGATCTGAGACTGTCTGGATGTGCCGGCTGATCTGAGACTGTTCGGAGATGCCAACTGATCTGAGACTGTTCGGAGGTGCCGGCTGATCTGAGACTGTCCGGAGGTGCCGGCTGATTTGAGACTGTTCGGAGGTGCCGACTGATCTGAGACTGTTCGGAAATGCCGGCTGATCTGAGACTGTTTGGATGTGCCGGCTGATCTGAGACTGTTCGGAGATGCCAGCTGATCTGAGACTGTTCGGAGGTGCCGGCTGATCTGAGACTGTCCGGAGGTGCCGGCTGATCTGAGACTGTTCGGAGATGCCAGCTGATCTGAGACTGTTTGCTGGTGCAGGCTGATCTGAGACTGTTCGGAGATGCCAGCTGATCTGAGACTGTTCGGAGATGCAGGCTGATCTGAGATTGTTGGAAGGTGACGGCTGATCTGAGACTGTACGGAGTTGCAGGCTGATCTGATTCTAAGCGGAGGTGCCGGCTGATCTAATACCAGTACACAACACAACATACTTTCCAATCAACTGGCTGCTTTTCCACATAGACTGTTAAACAGCCCATTGTTGAAAGACGAATGACGCATGTCAAAGTGACTTTTGTTGGAGCTGGGATTCGAACTCACAACCCCTGGATTGACAGCCTACGTCGCTACCGGTCGACCTTTAAAAGCAATTTTGATAGAAAAAGAAGTAATTGCTCGTTTTCTCACAAATTATAATGTTTATCTTAAAGATGTTAAGCCATACGTCAACTAACGAAGTATATTATTGTTATGGAAGGACCAATTTCATCTTGCGCAACAATGTTTTAAAGGCCCTCTAATACAGATGCGTCTGTTTGTGGGATTTTATTTTTGTTGAATGATTCATGATCAAAATACGTCCCATTATGGTCTAAAATATTGTGAAAAGCGGTATTTTATATGAAAATATCTCATGTAGAAAGATTATTAATTAAATATCACTAAGTGTTTTATCTCTCTCTCTCTCTCTCTCTCTCTCTCTCTCTCTCTCTCTCTCTCTCTCTCTCTCTCTCTCTCTCTCTCTCTCTCTCTCTCTCTCTCTCTCTCTCTCTCTCTCTCTCTCTCCCTCTCTCTCTCTCTCTCTCTCTCTCTATATATGGGCCACTCCATGAGAAAATCGGTGATAGTGACACATTTTTCGATTTTGGGTTTTTTACATTTTCCTATAGTCCAAATTGTCTAGTTTAGTTTGATATATATGTGGACTTCGTATGACGAATATTGACGCCGTAATGGACGTCAAAACAAGACATGTGTTACTAATTGTTGAAATGACGTCGACGTCATTTTCATAATTTATGCTCGACTCTCAAACAAAATTTACATCAACGTTATTTTTACTTTTATCAAAATGGCTTGAGAACTATTTAAGCCCTTTAACGTATAACTTCTGTGACATGCGTCATTCGTCTTTCACCAATGGGCTGTTTAACAGTCTATGTGGAAAAACAGCCAGTTGCCTGGAAAGTATATTTTGTGGTGTACTGGTGTGGGAGAACTAGGACACGCATGAGTAGGTGAACTGGTCGACGTGATATGACTGAAAAATTGTTGAAAACGGCGTTAAACCGTAATCAATCAATCAATCAACATATATTTTCATCAGTAAAGCAGTAGTACATTGAATGGTGGTATATTTTAAAGCACAACGTTTTGAACAAGATGTCAGGGTCGTGCTGAAACACGCACACATGTACATGTATGACATATTGTTGGAGTCTTATTTCCTGTGCTACACGAACATTATTTCTGCACATCTAGATAATTATGTGAATGCTGCCGGGTGCATCGATTGCTAACAAACTTAGGAAACAATCCGGAAACTAAATTCAATCTAGATCTACTATATCGAAGGAAATGCATTGCATGTATTTAGATTTCGTTTAACGAGGTCTTATTTCAAATTTATCCGATTTACTAAAACCTGTGTGGTTTGAGTTTATAGCGACCTCATAAAGGTCTGAGATCAGTGTCCGAGTTCCTATCGGTTCACTACCAATTCTCAATTGACAACAGTCAATAATACGGTTTCAGTTGACAGAGCTGGAAACTCTGTCTGTGTTGTATAACGGAATGCATTGTTGAATGAATATTTACAAATAACAACAACAAACTTGCATGACAGTTGAAGTGTTCCCTGTTATATAAGTATTTAAACAACGAGTTATTGATAATTCAATACAGAAATGGCACACAAAGTATGTGTAACTCTTCAAAAGGTTATTACTACAAAGATTTCAAATCATTATTGGACCCCGAAAACTACCTAACGATTGACATGCCTTATATATATCGACGAACTCTTAACACATTTTAGGTGCTCTAACCAAAGTTTAGCTATATAAATAGGACGCCATGACAACATTGAGAAAATGTTTAGAATTTGTACTTATTGTTTAAATAGAAATACCTACATTATTGAAGACGATTTACATTTTGTATTGATAAATGAACAAATCATTTAAATAGAAAATATTAAACTACATTAACTAGGATGAAATAAGTGCATATATATGACACTAATATAATTCATAAAGTATGATACTTGGTAAATAACTATTTACATATTCACATTTATTGTCCGTATTAAGAATTGTTGTCAAAATTGTGTATATTGTGAGTTGCTTGCAAACATTGATGTGTGTGTAATGTATGTGTATTTTGGGCCAGAGGCCTTATATTACAATACATACTAAACCACTATAGCAATATAAGGCAAGCCTGGTGGCCATGTATTTCGACCGATCAACATGGTTTGAAAGAATCTCATAGAAGGTCACCAAAGAACGTTCCTACAAAACTGTTTGAAAATCAGACAATATAATGCTAACAGCCCCCTCTCCTTGTGGTCATGTTTTTCGACCGATCAACATATTTTTTCTACAAAATAACAGTACCAAAATGGCTTCAGGGCATCAGAAAGTGAGTCACCCATGATACCTGTGAAGTGTCATCCCAATTGTCTGAGCGTTTACAGATGAAAAGTCGTTCCAAGCAAAACGTTATCGCATGTACAGACGCACGGCGGTTAATTCGACATACACATAAGCTCGATTGGCTAATAACATAAGACACTTGCAACGCTAACGAAGCATATTAAACATAATTAAGACTGGTTTGTATTGATAATGTATGCATATGAACACATTTTGTTAATCGATTAATGCACAGGATTTTAACAATCTTAATCACTGTCTGACAAATGCATCTTACGCGCTTCTTTCTTGGTGTAGATGTACGTGTATATTAAAAGTTCCTCTGTGAATGAAATGTTTAATGTTTGAAATCCATTATATATGTGAATATTGGAGATGAAACCATTGCTCATGGCCGAAGTTTTCGACTATTTAAAACATGTAAAACATGTAAGAAGCAGGATGTCTCATTGGATGCCTTTCCTTTGAATTTCGAACGATTATGTCTGTGGATGTTTGATTGATTTAATTGATGATTAAAGCAGAATATTGGTGTAACTTCGTGTTTGATTTTGTCAAAAACTATTCAGTCATATGACGGCGGCCATTTTATATACTGAGGTATTTCCTTCTTTACTCACCCCAGTGCTTCACACAACAGTCTTCCCAAACGACTGGCTGCTTTTCGAAATAAACTGTTAGTCCATTGATCGAAGACGAATGACGCATGTCGCATTGATTTTTGTCAAACGTCGGAATGATTATTGGGCGAGTTCACGTTCGAACTTGTAATCCCTTGATTGACAGCACGCGTCGCTACCGACTGGGCTTCCCGGGTTCAGCACAATTCGTTTCTGATCAATACATTTCCTTGAACTTTGACTGGGTTGTTTCCTTTTATATAGACGTGTAGGTTAGACATGAAAGCGACACAAAACAAGTTGGTGCTTTTTGAAGTCCATTAGAACAGTTGTCCAGTGCAAATGCATACATGTAAATGTAGTTGTTTATATTAATGTATTAATGAACCATTAAATACGCAAGATATATCATATAACAATTACGAATACCTGTATTTCTGCACACTGCCCTGTAGGACATGCTATAAATATGTATATGATAATTAAGCGCTTCGCCAAATACCTCACCTATGAATGAATCGCAGTCATATATTTGACAAAATACCCAAACGAATCATTTCCTGTCTCTTCCCCTATTAGTCCATGGGCCCAGGCCAGCATTTTGGCTTATTGGTACCACTCAAGGTGGCAAATTCTAGTTTCTTTTTTTGAAAAGGACTATATCTCTGGGTAATATTTCAACATGATAGCCGTTCCCAAGTGGTAGCTTAGTCACAGTTATCATCCTTCAAAGACTACAACCCTTTATCCAGGAAATAAAAAAAATTGTTTTTTGTCACATGTCCCTATGCACCAAACACTCTCAAGGGATACTTTTTATTATGCCCAAGAAATAGCAAGCATGCATAGCAATGTACTACATCATTCTGGAGATGTAAAAGTTTAAACATTTGGAAAAGTTCCTTCGAAATGGCATTTTAGGGTGGAAAATTGTCAAAAAACAGGTTCGTTTTGAAATTCTGAACATGCATTTTATCTTGTCACTTCACTATACCTTTGTTTATTTGGACAAATGATACACCATTTTAATCATGAATTACAATGCTATGTTATGAAATAAGCAATAAGTATGTTTTGTTATCCATATTCAACTCAATAACACTTTACTGACCCCTACCCCCTAATTTAAAATTTTAAGGAAAAACCATATACGCCATTTATCTCTATAAACTTGGACGTTTAAAGTATTTGTTTACTTCCTTGGAGGCAGATATCACCCCTCTTATGCATTGAACTTCAAAGTGGCTACATCTATAATGACACAATGGCAGATATATTACACACAGATGACCAACATTTACACTGAATAATTTGGACAAGTTCATGAAGAAATTACAATTTATTATGAACCATAATATTTATTTCAATGCAATTGGGAAAATAATTGATGCAACACAGAAGAGACTTTACAGGTCCGAGATCGACGAAGAGAACAAAGGACGTGCGTTTGCACTCGAAATTAGGGCTCGTGATTTGGAAATATTGATCAGAGATGGGGCCATCCGAAGGCTCAAAATCAATGTTGGAGCATATAAGTACATCGTGTCCCAGGCCAAAGCTACCGAAGTTTGAGGAAGGAAAAGACAACATGGATAGTTATATAGAGCGGTTTGAGCATTTCGCACCTACAATGTAGTCAAGGATGGGACCAAGCGACAAGAGCTATAAGTTGTTTGAGCTAACTTTAAACAAGCAAGGGGCTGCAATTATACACCAGCATGTCGCTAGATGTAGCTTATGACTATTAGGCTTTAAAGATAGCTGTGCTGAAACAATCAGTTTATCGAACAAGGGTTTAGGCACAAATTCCAAACTAGCAAGCCGGACAAAGGCAAAACGGTTTTTCAGTTTATTGCAAGAATGACAAGATACTTTCAGAGCTGAAGCTGAGCAGTCTTATGATTGTTGGAAAGATTTATTTTTGCGAGAACAGTTCATAAACACATGTTTGTCGGAACTTGCCTTGTTTTTGATTGATTGATTGGGGTTTAACGCCGATTTTAACAATTTCTCAGTCATATCACGGCGGCCTGTTCACCTACACACGTATTTCCTGACTTTCTCACACCAGTATTCCTCACAACAATCTTCCCCAAGCAACTGGCTGCTTTTTCCACATAGACTAAGCCCATTGGTGGAAGACGAATGACGCATGTCGCATTGACTATTGTCAAACGTCGGACAGAAAGTTTGCCTAGCCGGGATTCGAACTCACAACCCCACAATTGACAGCCCGCGTCGCTACCGACTGAGCTACCGGGGCTCGGCCCCTGTTTTTGAGAGAGAGGGTGCTAACATCAATGGAAGAGGTTACGACACTAGCTGAGCAGTTTGTAGAGGCCCGTGGAAGCAGCATGCCGGCATCTAGGACATACAAGGTTAAGACCGACTCAAACACTTACAAACAGACAAGATATTGTTTCGTTTGTAATAGAGAAAGTCACTTAGAAAGGAATGTCTGCCTGGAAAAGAACTCAATCAACGCTTCAAGCCGAAAGCCAAAATAGGTGGTAAGAAGTTTTCAGCTACACGTGTGACCATGTCCTATGAAAGACCGTCATTCAAACAGAACAACGGAAAGTTGAAGCTTGCCAATGGTGATTCGATCCCCATTGTGTCAGGCTTGTGCAAAATATAAAATATGGAAGGTGCACGGAACATTAGGATAGAACATGGATTTTTCGTTGATAAACAGGTGAAGGTTTTGAGAGATTCTGGCTGCGAACTAGCCGCAGTTAGACGAAATCTTGTTTGAGATGATCAGCTGTTAGATAAGTATTTGGTGATCGCTATATAGATGGCGAGGCAAAGGTCGCTTAAGCTGCAGGAGTATTCATTGATACACCATACACTAGGGGCGACATAGAAGTTATGGCTCCAAAGGCATCTGGTGATTGGAAATATCCCCGGTGTTGTAGATAGCCAGGATAAGTCATGGAAGCGACTTAAGACGAAGTCCAGTATGGTACAAGACTGTTTGGCTGGAGCAGCTTTATCTAGGTCCCACACTAAAGAGCAAGAGAAGCCTCTTCTGGCATTTGAACGTTTCAAAACTGCGAGATAGTCAAGAAATCAAGGTTGATAAGCTCAAGCTGACCCAGAAGGAAGATGATATGTTATCGAAACTCTGGAACAACAAAGATTCTGCGACCACGGGTGGAAATAAATACACCTACATGTATATAGTTAGAAGAGATGTTCTGTATAGAGTGTTTGAGCAAAAACGGGGTTAATCACTACAACGATGAAACATATTGTTGTTCCAAAACAACATAGGTGTAGATTTATGGAACTAGAGCATGAGTCAATTGATGGAGGGCATCTGTCTTCAAAGAAAACCGCTGACCGAATTACAAGCAGTTTTCATTGACCAGGCATCATAGGCGATGTGACAAGCTTTTTTTTTTTTTTGTAACGAAAGTGCCTTTGGAAGAAATGCCCCTTATAGACACTCCGTTTCATCGTGTAGCTGTTAATCTCATCGGCCCGATTGCACCCGTTTAGGACAGAGGAAACAGATACATATTGACAAATTGGGGGCTCGTCCGGGATAGTTTCAGTTGGTTCATACAAGCTGAGACTACAACGTACGCCAGCATCAGTATATAGCTATGGACTTCACAAAGTGGATAGAGGCTGGTGAACCCTTGGGGCCGAAAGGTTCAGAGCTAAGAGAGTATGCTGAGAAAAAGGAAACAGAGTACCTTGATCTAAAATAGAGGAGCCGCTACGCTATCGTTTTACACTAAATACTGCGATTTTTCTATGAATGCCTTCAACGTCTATAAGACATATACGAGCTATAAATAGATTCCCATACGCTGAATAGATAGGTTCGACACCGTTACAGACAGTTGAAACCACATACCAAAGGCAGTTTGAGCTGAGACCATAGAGTTGATACTTCGTCATAGATCAACAGAGACCAGGTAGCCTGAGGAACATAATATATATCGTCCACATTGTACACAGTCCCAGTTAAGATATTGTCACCTGCGAAACAACCCTATAAACATGTCGACTTATCTCTGAGCAAACTCTGAGCACCCCGTGTGAAATGTCCTAGTGCTAAACCGATGCCGTACAACGGATGTAGATTTGAACTGCTCAACCGATGTAGGATGTTTCAGCTGATACTTCTCTGGTAGAGTGATCTGTAAATATCTAATAGACGTTTAAAGCATTGGTGGAGAAATCGCAGTAATTCGTATAAAACGTTAGCGTAGCGGATTCTCTTTTCCCGGCAGCAATCAGAGGGAAAGTGATGATGAAGAAGCTGCTGTGGAACTGTTCAGCTATGATGACAGTGGGAATGCCCCGGATAGTGATGATGAATAAATAGGTATAATACTCAATAGCATTTGTACTTAATACATATATTGTTAACAACGTCAAAATAAAGTGACATTTGTGGATGTATGTTTGATGTCATCAATGTCAATGAAGATACGTCATAGGTTGGTTATATTCTGAAAATAGGGAAAGTTAAGGGTAGGGGTTAGATAAGTATCTTCCTCTGGTATAAGAATGTTCTGATAGGATATTATAGACAAGACATGTAGTATAGTATAAGCCAATGTGTGAACTCTTGAGTAGAAAGAGATAATACTTCTTAAGAGTTTCAAAAAGTACCATATTTTAAATATTTTGTTAGGTAGTTTGCTTTAAATTTCCCATATTGTGCAGGTGTATAGCCCATTTACAGAACAATTCATAGGAGTAATATATGCCTCCAAGGAAGTACAAATATCAACAACAAATCCAGATGTATGGAGATAAACGCCAAATATTGGTTTTAACCCAACAAATGCTGAATTAGGGGGTAGGGGTCAAGAAAGTGTCATTGGGTTGAATATGGATAACAAAACATACTTCTAGTTTATTTCATGGAATAGCTTGTAATGCATGATTAAAATAGTGTATCATATGTCCAAAGAAATGAAGGTATGGTGAAGTGACAAGAGAAAATGCATGTTCAGAATTTCAAAACAGTCCTGTTTTTTTGGACAAATTTTCAACTGAAAATGCCTTCTCTAGGACAATTATCACATTTATTAACTATTTTTGCCTCAAGAATGTCGGATTGCATTGCTATGAATATTTCTGACACAATTTAACTTCTCATTGGAGTAAATTTTGGTGTCTAGTGGCAGGTGGCAAGAAACACGTTTTTGTCCATAATCTGGAACAAGGGTTATCATCTTTGAAGGATGATAACTATGACTAAGCTACCACTTGGGAACGGCTATCATGTTGAAATATTACCTAGAGGTATAGTCCCTATCAAAAAACCTTACTAGAATTTGCCATCTCAGGTGGTACCAAAATCTGGTCTGGCCCATGGACTATGTTATTGACCTATTCGATAAGTAGCAAAGTTATACGCGTCATTACTGATTTTATGTTATTTATGTTTGTTATGTATCCTTGTTGTATGGAAAACGTCATGTTCAGTCCAGTTCTGATGAGATTGAATCATTTATCCTTTATTCTTTTCTTGAACTTAGCAAAAGCAATACGGTGTCTATAAAATAAATGCGTATGCAGTTATCAAGGTTTCAAGTAAATTAGAGAAAAGTTAAAAAAAAGTATTATTATAAAGGAAATAAATTCACGTGATATTTTATGGACAACATTATGCAGAAGCTATTTTCAATATTTATATGGATGTTTACGATTGATTTGTATATAAAAGTTTGTTATCCTTGATGTTATATGTAAAGAAGAGGTAAAGATATTATATGTAAATTGTGGCCAGAAACAAATTCAATGTTGAAGTCATGGAGACAGGTTAAACATGAGTTTTGATGGATCCATATAAACCTTAGTCCTGTATATATTTAAAACCCAATTAAGCATCATTATAATTTATATTGTTTTCCTCTTCGATCAAGATGTTTTTTTATTATATCAAGGAAATGATTATACATTTGTTTTATTTTTATCAAATACATTAAATAAATATATTTAAAAAATCCTCAAAATGGATGGATTATAGTTTAAAACGATAAAATAAACGATATTTATAACTTATAGATTCATTTGTTTAAAAAATATGAAAAGGTTATGGACTGAGTAAGACGTGTATTGTACCATTCTCTGATGGGTTCTGTACCGAAATCTAAATATCTCAATATCACCAATCATACTTTTTACCGATGAGGCTAAAGAATTTCTCATTATGTCTTTTGAAAAACACTTTCAGTTTTCTTTTTGTTGTCTTTGAAATTTTGGTTGCCTGCGTTTTACTTCTTCCTCTGTTATCGCCATAGCAATTCATGCGATCGCCATTTTGGACGCAATAAAACCCTTTATCGATGTTAAAGATAAAATCACGTTCGTCTATTTTTTGCTCTAATCCCAGGAAAGATTCCACTTTCCTCACGACATTTAGCGGACTGTTCTTCAATTCATTGGATTCAATTACAAGAATTTGTTCGAGATTGAAATATTTAAGGTATCTGTGCATCGGCTTGTCGTAGGTAGATCGGACCACTTCCGGCACGGTCGAAATAATGCGCCCAGTTAACCGTTTTAATAGACGCTTGTCTATAGGTTCCATCCTTTCATAGACGCTTGAGGTGTTTTTTACTTGCATTTTACCCTTTCTTGAAGTTTTTTGAAAGAATTCAAAACTGTAATCGGCGATCAACCTCTCAACGGGTTCTCTCACTAAAAGAATCATTTTTAAGTCTTTATTGTACTTGTACAACCGCTCAGCGACATAAGGTGTCGTAAAGTAAATAGAACTTTTTGATATGGTGATCTGGTCGGAGTAACTACAAGGCATACATGTCGGGCGTGCTTTACACCTTTCAAGACTTTTGTCAGAAAGAAAACAGTTAATCTCATAGACCGGTTTCCCACGTCTGACGATATTAGGGTGCAGACTCAGAAAGTCAATCAGTTCTTGTGTACCGCATTTTCTCATCCCCAAAATAATGCATTGCGGCATCCGACTGACACACGTCTCATTCATCGGTGGACTGTATCTCGAATCGTGGATTTCCTTTATCCTTGTCAACAAGCGGCCTTCATCATAGACGATGGACTCAACATGATTGAGTGTCGATTTTTTCTCTGATTGTCTACTGTACGTATCCATCTTTAATGTGGCATCATCTTTTGCTACCCTACCGGAGTTATCAAGTTTCATTACATGATTAAGTTCTCGTTGTGTGTTAAACGTTGTCATTCCTGAAGGTAGCGAGTCCTTGTTTTGCGTAAACTCGACGTTAATCGTTAGTGGCTTCTCATCTCCATGTCCAGAATTAATAGTGTCCTTTTGTGGTTTAGGGAATCCATTTTTCCCATCACTCCCGCCGTCAACATTTAAATGATGTTTTATTAAATAATTTCCGGACCACAAATAGTACACTAACAGAATGATAAGTGTATACAACAGATACGAGCACGACCTTTTTGCTCCACTATACACATGCATCGTTTACCAGCGCTTAGCGATAACTATTGTCACAACCTATTATTGGAGGTATTTTCCATGGATACAGCAATCACGTTTCGCTCTATAACGTATTGCATTATCAAAATATGTACGGTTTAACATTTGCATATTTAATATTTTGGTAAAGTCAGTTTATATATAAATATAGAGCGTTTACAGAACTTTCGGTTGTATGTTAGCGACAGTTCAGTATTCTACAGAAATTAAGAAGGAAAAGATTAAATTTCTACTAATTTGGTTTCATAGTGTTTAATTCGATGCAACACTTTTATCCGCTAACCTCCGATTGGGATCAAATTGCATAGCATCGACGAACAATCATTTGATGTAGAATGTATAACATTATGTTGTTAACAAAATTATACGTTACATCTAATTTCCACGTTAAGCAGAGTCGAACACAAACCTAATCGCAGTAATCCTCTATCACGTGATTCTGTTGGTGGTATATTTTGCGGCATGTAAAACCGCCCCCAAGTTTCGTAAGAACTTATAATATATTGTTTCCATTCAGTATCACATCGCTAACATCATGTATATTATAATGATAGCCAAAAAAAAAAAAAGACAAATAAATTATAAATGATACGCCTTCTGCTGCCTCTGTTCAAGGTGTATAATACAATGCAAAGCTTGTATGTATGTATAATGTAATACTCATCGTTAATTTATTGTTGTAATATGGTTTAACGCCGTCTTCAACACTATTTCAGTATATTACTGCACCAGTTCACCTATTCATGTGTTTACTGGCTTTCGCACACCAGTTCTTCACGCAACAGTCTTTCCAAGCAACTGGCTGCTTTTCCACATTGAATTATAGCCAATGGTTGGAAGACGAATGACGCTTGTCATATTTACTTATGTCAAACGTCGGAGATAGTTTTGGTCGAGCTGTGGTTCGAATGTACAACACCTATATTGACAGCCCGCGTCGCTACCGACTGAGCAATAAAAATCGCTATTTGTCTTGCTCTAGTGTTATTTGCGCTAATATCAGCAGGATTTAAGGTTAAGGCGTAACACATTGTAATTAGATGAGCTACCATAGGATTGATTACCGTTAAACTGTACTTGTACCGCTTCATAACTGTATGAATGGTCTTCATATTACTGAGATTGCAATTGGTATGTTCCAGCTGTTGACAACAAATCAATTATATAAACAGAAACGCTGTTGATGATGTTAAATTTCCTATTTTACCTTGAGCATTATTAGCAATCAAGTAAACTTTGAAACGGTTAAACGATAAAACGTCTTGTCATGTTAATTTTGGAAAGTAAAACGGATACTTAATCCTTTTACTGCTGGTGTCGATTGTGTGAATATGGAGTCATATCAGACAATATACTACTGGCTTCCAATGTCAAGGAATATGGAGTCATATCAGACAATATACTATTGGCTTCCAATCTCAAGGAATATGGAGTCATATCAGACAATATACTATTGGCTTCCAATCTCAAGGAATATGGAGTCATATCAGACAATATACTATTGGCTTCCAATCTCAAGGAATATGGAGTCATATCAGACAATATACTATTGGCTTCCAATCTCAAGGAATATGGAGTCATATCAGACAATATACTATTGGCTTCCAATATCAAGGAATATGGAGTCATATCAGACAATATACTATTGGCTTCCAATCTCAAGGAATATGGAGTCATATCAGACAATATACTATTGGCTTCCAATCTCAAGGAATATGGAGTCATATCAGACAATATACTATTGGCTTCCAATCTCAAGGAATATGGAGTCATATCAGACAATATACTATTGGCTTCCAATCTCAAGGAATATGGAGTCATATCAGACAATATACTATTGGCTTCCCAACTCAAGTTTTATCATGATATTTAAAAATTATAGTGGCTGGTTTATTTTGAAATAATGTGGCAAAAGGAGAAATTGCTCATAATGAGAAATTTCGGCTTTTCCCACAATGTGCTCAACTTTATTAGGTAATGATGCTTTGATTTAAAAAGCATTTCCACATTTTATCAGAACTGTATTTAATCGTCTGCGGTAGGGTTGAATGGACAGACAAGGATATTTCTGAGAAGACTGTATGGATTGATGGGATGTACTTGCTCTTCACTATATATGTATACATGTCCACACGCCTTTATGCTAGCGAATCTAGTGACATTACAATTAATAATTGGGTTGAATAAATATTGACAGATATCGTGAATGATATTTATAACTTTGTGATTGGGCGATGTTCTGTCAAAACCAACATTAATGCTATGATAACACATTTAGTAAACACACCTGTCATCACATCCCTGCATCAGGATCCGAACGAATACTGCTTTATAGAAGAGTCTTGAAGCCTTTTATGAATTAAAGGCGAACAATGTAGTTCCTGATCAGACTGCGCGAAACGTCGCACATTAAACCAACCTACACGAAAACCGACATCCGGGCTCCATCTTTCAGTCTTTATACAGCAAAACGCGAATTATCCCAACACTTCCCAACGATGCAGACCATAATCTATTATAAGTGTACATCGTCGTCTGTTCAGCTATCAACCTATAGTCGCTGCGCGAGGAGTTTCTAAAACGTCTGTAACGTCAAAACCAGCGTAAAACAGCCGCGTTGCGTTAATTCGAATGTTTAATTCCGAAGTGCGTATCTGTATATCAATTGCGACGTTTGGTTTCTTTACTTAACTTATGTGTGCATAGAATAGATTGTCCAAATATTTGCTTATCGTCAAACAAAGTAAAGTTTGAAAAATTCCATAAAAACAGAAATACCGCTTTAATACTACTTATCGAATTTAACTTAAATATGTTTACATTTCTTAAATACACAAAATGAAAAGGAATCAATACCGTGCGCAACGTCATAGCAAAATTAATTAAGAAAAGGCGACATTGTAAGATTTGAGATTGTTGGTGACATCCTCGAAAGTCGTTTATTAAAATGTTACATCAGGTACCTTTTAATCATTTAAATCGAGAATGGCGAAAATAATCGTATGAGCGATTCATATGACATTACAGACCCCAAGGCATCTTGTAGTCACAGAAGTTGTAATAAAATCCTCCAGAATAATTGATTGGTAATTGGCGAGTATAACCGCGTAATCATGCATGCATGTTATGATCTTCGACGATAGTATAATCCCAAATCGATGGTGACCCTGTTGATTGATTGATTGTGTGACTGATCTTTAAGCAGGTGTGTCCGAAGCAAAACTTGCCGTCTGTCATAATATCAGTAAATGAAAGCTTGGCGTATAGATTGACGTAGAGACAGAAGCACGGACGGGCGACGAAGAAGAGATAAGTGAATATACTTGAGGACGTTCCTTCTTCTTTTTAATCAATTACCTATTACCTACAAACTATAACGAATTACAAAATATACTATGAAAACGATCATATATGACATGAGCGGATTTCAACCAACGTAAACTATTATCTACAAAATATAACGAATTACAAAATCTACTATGGAAACGATCGTATATGACATAAGCGTATAACAACAAACGTAAACTATTACCTACAAAACATTAGGAATTACAACATCTACTATAGAAACGATCATATATGACATGAGCGGATTTCAACAAACGTAAACTATTACCTACAAAACATTAGGAATTACAACATCTACTATAGAAACGATCATATATGACATGAGCGGATTTCAACAAACGTAAACTATTACCTACAAAACATTAGGAATTACAACATCTACTATAGAAACGATCATATATGACATGAGCGGATTTCAACAAACGTAAACTATTACCTACAAAACATTAGGAATTACAACATCTACTATAGAAACGATCATATATGATATGAGCGGATTTCAACAAACGTAAACTATTACCTACAATACATTACGAATTACACTATGGAAACGATCATAAATGACATGAGGGGATTTTAACTAACATAAACTATTACGTACAATATATTACGAATTACATCTACTATGGAAACGACCATATATGACATGAGCTGATATCAACAAACGTAAACTATTACCTACAATACATTACGAATGACAACATCTACTATGGAAACGCTCATATTTGACATGAGCGGATTTCAACTACCGTAACCTATTACCTACAATACATTACGAATGACAACATCTTCTATGGAAACGATCATATTTGACATGAGCGGATTTCAACTACCGTAAACTATTACCTACAATACATTACGAATGACAACATTTACTATGGAAACGATCATATATACAGGAGCGGATAGGTTCGGTTGTCACTTTCGTTTTTAACCGCCTCTGTATTGTAGGGGATGGAGCGTTCGCGTCGAGAGCGGGATACCAGGGTTCGATTCCCGGTCGGGTCAAAGCAAAAAATAAAGAAATGATTATAGTGGCTTCATTTTTGTATTGATGTTACCGTGTTTGATTTTCTTTAATTCATTTATAAATATATTTTGTATGACGTGATACATTTATCTTGTATAAGTTAATATAATTCAATCGACCGGTCCGAACTGTTTGCACGTGCAATACTGTCCCTTTGTGTGTGTTGAGTTCCATATATAAAGAAGCTGCGATTGGCGATTTACGGTCTTATTGCAAGTGCGAACGGTAAACACTGGGATGTTTACGTACACTCTCTTTAAAGCCTGCACTGTCCGTCTTACTTAAGAACATGACTATTATATATACATTCTGACTGTAAACTTACAGTGTAGTCCCTCGGGTATCATTACCTTGATTATCTATATGGAAACAAGACACGTCTTCGCCAGGCACGGCTCAATCATGTGTTGTAAATTGTACATTTAATCGTTTTATTATCTATCTATGAATCCATCTGACCTTATACCCAGAGCATAATGTTCGACCATTTTTATTGCTGTATTTCAATTAAGAAATGGTGTAGTTAATTAATTCTGTACTTGACATTTGGTGACACCGGCAAACATATTAAACACGTCTCAGCAAAATTTGCTCAAAATATGTTGTTGTGTTTTTCCTTTTCAATCTTTTGTAATTTTAAACCTTGGGCGCAATAATTTGTAAAGACTGTTCGGTGTATTATGTTAAATAAGCACACACACCCGAGTTTTCGGTGTGTTAGGTAAACTTATATCGCTGTTTTACCTAGCACACGCGAGTGTTGGATGTCTTAGATAAACTTAAGTCGCTGTTTTTAGCTGGAATACGCAATTGTTGTATGTGTTAGGTAAACTTAAATCGCTGTTTTCAACTAGCACACTCGAGTGTTAGATGTTTTAGGTAAACTTAAATCGCTGTTTTTAACTAGCACACTCGAGTGTTAGATGTATTAGGTTAACTTAAGTCGCTGTTTTCAACTAGCACACTCGAGTGTTGGATGTATTTGTATTAGGTTAACTTAAATCGCTGTTTTCAACTAGCACACTCGAGTGTTTGATGTTTTAGGTAAACTTAAATCGCTGTTTTTAACTAGCACACTCGAGTGTTTGATGTATTAGGTTAACTTAAATCGCTGTTTTCAACTAGCAAACTCGAGTGTTTGATGTTTTAGGTAAACGTAAATCGCTGTTTTCAACTACCACACTCGAGTGTTAGATGTATTTGGTTAACTTAAGTCGCTGTTTTCAACTATCACACTCGAGTGTTGGATGTATTTGTTAAACTGAAATCGCTGTTTTTAACTAGCACACTCGAGTGTTAGATTTTTAGGTAAACTTAAATCAGTGTTTTCAACAAGCAGACACGAGTCTTGGATGTGTTAGGTAAACTTACATCGCTGTGTTTAACATATCCGGGTTTTGGGCACGGACTGATTTGTGACTTGGCCGATGCGAAGACTGTGACTGGCCGTGGGCAGAGACTGATATGTGTTTGGGTCGAGGCGAAGACTGATCTCTGCCGGCCATGTGCAGAGACTGAAATGCGTTTAGGCGGAGGCGAACACTGATCTATGCTTAGGCGGAGGCGAAGACTGATCTGTGCTTGGCCATGTGCACAGATTGATCTGTGTTTGGGCGGAGGCGAACACTGATCTGTGCCTTGCCATAGTCACATATTGATCTGTGTTTGGGCTGAAGCGAAGACTGGTTTTCTCTGCTTGGCCATGGGCACAGATTGATCTGTGTTTGGGCAGAGGCTAACACTGATCTGTGCCTAGCCATGGGCACATATTGATCTGTGTTTGGGCGGAGGCGAACACTGATCTGTGCTTGGCCATGGGCACATATTGATCTGTAAATGGACGTAGTCGAAGACTGATCTGTGGCAGGGCGGAGGCGAAGACTGTTCTCTGACTGGGCGGAAGCGAAGGTTGATATGTGACTTAGTATGGGTACAGATTGATCTGAGACTCGGTGGTAGTGAAGGTTAATCTGAAAATTGTTGAAGGCTCAGGCTGGTCTGCGTTTTCGCTGATCGAAAATCACAAAGTTCGGTCTTCCCGTTACGTAGCTCATATCTGGAAAATATATTCAAATACTTTCGTATTATTTGTTATTTTGAAATCAGCAACTTCGAGAAGAAGATTTCCAAATGTGTGCCCTTTTACTGTTTATCCAATCAATATATCTTGAACATTTTAAAAATTAGCGGGTCATTGAACATTACTGCCAAATTACATTGAAATCCGACAAGCACCTTTGGAACAGAGGTAAGGATTTTAAAAGTTTGGTAATTTTAACCCTTGTTGATGCCACCAATGTGTTTAACCAATCAATATGGCATGCACATGTTGTTGCAGGTGGTCACTTAACAGTTTGTATAAAGTTATCTTGATATCAAAGAAGCACTTTCAGAGGGGAAAACTTTTATAATTTTGTGATTACCTAATATATGATGACACAGCAACCAACGTTGTACAATGAATTTAATTATTTCAACAATTAAATAGAGGACCACCAAAGGAACATTCTTGTGAAGTTTGGCTGCAATGGACCCAGTAGTTCTGGAGGAGGTACTGTTTAACCCTTCCTCTCATATAGTGTTATAGTACCTCCTCCAGAACTACTGGGTCCTTTCTCTCATATAGACGCTTTCTGACGCCTCTGCAGCAGACGGCTTTTTGAAAACATAGTGACAAAAGAAGAAATTGCTCAAAACGAGCAATTTCTCCTTTTGCCACAATGTTTTCTACTTTTAGTCATTCAATTATAGAGATTTTCTATTTTTTGACAAAATATGTTCAAAGTCGTCTGCTGCAGAATTGTTGTATGAGGGAAAGGGGTTATAGAACGTGTTGACGACGACGTACGACAACGGACGTCGGACACGAAGCTCATAGTGCTCAAGTGAGCTTAAACAATATAATTTGATATAAAATGAGCCCATCCATGTGAAAATGTACACGTTGGCTTTTTGAACAGTGCTGATCCACATCAGATTATACATCCACATTGTCTGATCACTATCTACACTGATCGTATATTACTTACATATGCGTGTTAGATGGTTATGTCAACTTGTGTTCATTTTGGCGTAACGGAACATATTTAGAGCCTGATCTGAACTTACATTGGTCACAAATGCCAACTTGTACCTTTAACCTTACATGGGATCAAATGAGTGTTACACTCATGGATTTACGAACCCATTACATGATTTCCATAGGGTTCAAGTCGCGAGGTAAATTGCACAGATATCCATCTAAAGCCAGTGTTTTATATACAACATGAAACATTTCCTCGTCGATTAAGCATTTCCTTTATACAGACGTTTTCTGACGCCTGTGCAGCAGAGTGCTTATCAAAACATGTTGGCAACATGAGACATTGCTCATAATGAGCTGTTTCTCCTCTTGCCAAAATGTTTACAACTGTATTCATGTATGGCCGTCTAATCAGATTCCTCCCGGTACTCTATGTTTGTAATAAAGTGGTATACGCGATGCTGCCGTCTAATCAGAGTCTTTCCTGTACGCTATGTTTGTAATAAAGTGGTAAACGCGATGCTGCCGTCTAATCAGAGTCTTCCATGTACGCTATGTTTGTAATAAAGTGGTAAACGCGTTTCTGCCGTCTAATCAGAGTATTCCCTGTACGCTATATTTGTACTATAGTGGTAAACGCGTTTCTGCAGTCTAATCAGAGTCTTCCCTGTACGCTATGTTTGTACTATAGTGGTAAACGCGTTCCTGTCGTCTAAACAAATTCCTCCCGGTACACTATGTTTGTACTAATTGTTTGTTTATATTGGGTTTTTACGCCGCTTTCAACATTATTTCAGTTATATCACGGCGAATGTTTGTACTAAAGTGGTACGTTAGTACAAACATAGAGTACAGGGAAGACTCTGATTAGACGGCAGAAATGCGTTTATCCAATGTTTGTACTTAAGTGGTAAACGCGTTTCTGCCGTCTGATCAGAGTCTTACCTGTACTCTATGTTTGTACTTAAGTGGTAAACGCGTTTTTGTCGTCTAAACAGATTCTTCCCTGTACACTATGTTTGTACTATATTGGTAAACGCGTTTCTGTCGTCTAATCAGATTCCTCCCGTTACGCTATCTGTGTACTATATTGGTAAACGCGTTTCTGCCGTCTAATCAGATTCTTCCCCGAACGCTTTGTTTGTACTATAGTGTTAAACACGTTTCTGTCATCTAAACAGATTCTTCCCTGTACACTATGTTTGTACAATATTGGTAAACGCGTTTCTGTCGTCTAATCAGATTCCTCCCGTTACGCTATCTGTGTACCATATTGGTAAACGCGTTTCTGTCGTCTAAACAGATTCTTCCCTGTACACTATGTTTGTAATATAGTGGTAAACGCCTTTCTTTCGTCTAATCAGATTCCTCCCGGTACGCTATGTTTGTACTAACGTGGTAAACGCGTTTCTGCCGTCTAATCAGAGTCTTCCCTGAACTCTATGTTTGTACTACAGTGGTAACCGCGTTTCTGTCGTCTAAACAGATTCCTCCCTGTACACTATGTTTGTACTATATTGGTAAACGCGTTTCTGTCGTCTAAACAGATTCTTCCTGGTACACTATGTTTGTACTATAATGGTAAACGTGTTTCTGTCGTCTAAACAGATCCTTCCCTGTACGCTATGTTTGTACTACAGTGGTAAACATGTTTCTGCCGTCTAATCAGATTCCTTCCGGTGCACTATATTTGTACTTAGGTGGTAAACGCGTTCCTGTCGTCTAAACAGATTCCTTCCGGTACACTATATTTGTACTATAGTAGTAAACGCGTTTCTGTCGTCTAATCAGATTCCTCCAGGTACACTATGTTTGTACTATAGTAGTAAACGCGTTTCTGTCGTCTAATCAGATTCCCCCAGGTACACTATGTTTGTACTATAGTGGTAAACGCGTTTCTGTCGTCTAATCAGATTCCTCCCGGTACGCTATGTTTGAACTATAGTAGTAAACGCGTTTCTGCCGTCTAATCAGATTCCTCCCGGTAAGCTATCTGTGTACTACAGTGGTAAACGCGTTTCTGCCGTCTAATCAGATTCTTTCCCGAACGCTTTGTTTGTACTATAGTGGTAAACGCGTTTCTGTCGTCTAAACAGATTCTTCCCTGTACACTATGTTTGTACTATATTGGTAAACGCGTTTCTGTCGTCTAATCAGATTCCTCCCGTTACGTTATCTGTGTACTATATTGGTAAACGCGTTTCTGTCGTCTAAACAGATTCTTCCCTGTACACTATGTTTGTAATATAGTGGTAAACGCATTTCTTTCGTCTAATCAGATTCCTCCCGGTACGCTATGTTTGTACGAACGTGGTAAACGCGTTTCTGCCGTCTAATCAGAGTCTTCCCTGAACTCTATGTTTGTACTACAGTGGTAACCGCGTTTCTGTCGTCTAAACAGATTCCTCCCTGTACACTATGTTTGTACTATATTGGTAAACGCGTTTCTGTCGTCTAAACAGATTCTTCCTGGTACACTATTTTTGTACTATAATGGTAAACGTGTTTCTGTCGTCTAAACAGATCCTTCCCTGTACGCTATGTTTGTACTACAGTGGTAAACATGTTTCTGCCGTCTAATCAGATTACTTCCGGTACGCTATGTTTGAACTATAGTAGTAAACGCGTTTCTGCCGTCTAATCAGATTCCTCCCGGTAAGCTATCTGTGTACTATAGTGGTAAACGCGTTTCTGCCGTCTAATCAGATTCTTCCCCGTACGCTTTGTTTGTACTATAGTGATAAACGCGTTAATGTTGTCTAATCAGATTTCTCCCGGTACGCTATGTTTGAACTATAGTAGTAAACGCGTTTCTGCCGTCTAATCAGACTATGAGAATCAGCGACTGTCAAAAATCGATAAAACAAATTACATGGAATTGTAGAGGTACTTTTTAGTTTTTTCTCTATAACAATTTTATTTTGCAAAAATTTAAATAGGCACTTATCAAGTTATCATGAAAAATATCTCCTGAATATAAATATATATTTTCATGTGTTTTATCTTAATAATTTTTTTGTCCTTTTTAACTTTGAATACAATCACCTAAATTTCCCTCTTAATTACATATAAACCGCTAAGAAAACGGTCTTTTTCCGTTAACTTTTGAATGTTCTTCAGTAAATATCTTTTTTTTAAAAATAAAAAATGAAAAAGGCACTTACGGTAAAATGTAGAAAATTCGTTTACCTTTTATTTGACATATATTTCATTAAAATAAAGTAATGAAATTTTGGTCCTTTTTAACATTTTCTACAAGTACTACTAACTTTTCAGCGTAAATATAGGTTTCCGTGTTTGCTAGCGAAAGCTCCCGATGATTACCGAGCATTTTCGGAATATTTATACTGGGACATATGTAAATTGGGTTTATTCCCGATTGTCCCACATTTTGATTTTTGAGATAAAAATCGATGAAGGACAATCGGGAAAAAATACAGGTACTCTTCCCGGGGCGAAGATATCACTACAGTTCGGTTCATTTAAAAGTCCACTATTCAATACAATTTTATCAATACTATCTAGGTTAGTTTCGTCTTCTTTAAAAAAAAAAGTATGTAATGAATTCTCATTAGTAAACTTTTCGTTGTGTTTTTCATCAGAAATAACCAACGAAAGTAACGATTTTTTGTTTCAGTAATAATAGTCCATTGTTTCTGTTTGTTCCTCTTGTGTATAACATAGAAATAAAGAAAATGTTAAGCTAATTTAGAAAATAATATTTTTATTCAAATTATCAAGTTGTCTATTGTATATTGTTTATGGCTGACTTTCAAATAACAAATGCGTATGTAGGAACATGGAACAAACACTGAAGACCAGGATGAGATAACAATCTAATCACTGTTTTCAAAGTTATCGACTTACGGCTTCATCCAAGCCGCACAATTGTCTTCATCCGCGAAATTCGAGTTTTGATTGGTTTGCCATCTGGTTTACAGTGATTTCATTGGTTCGTCCGAATAACAAAAAACCATCCGCTTGCATTATTGAGAGAAAAGAGTTCCAACGAGTAAAACACACTTTGAACTATGATTGACCTCAAAGTTAGTGTTATTAGTTAACGTCTACCGTGCTGTGACTCCACTAGTCTACAATAGAATATGCAAATCACTTTAAATAAAATTCTAATTATTGTAAGGATTTGAAACCATTGTGGCTAAAGTAGAAATTGACTACGATAAGCAATTTCTCCTTTTTTCACGATTTGTTCGAATGTGGTCTGCTGCACATGCGTCTGTAAGCGGAAAATGGTTACATCCTTTCTATGAAAGCGAAACCTTTCCGTGATACTATAACAGTCGAAAATATTGTTGAACATGGAGCTTTTGCTGACAATGAGCAATTCCTCCCTTTCACACAATGCTTTCAAACACGTTTCAGATTAATTCTTTTCACATTTAAACATTGTACTACGGACATTCCTTTACTCTTTCTCCCTTCCGGACACATTTTGAATAATGGACTGCGCAGGCTGATATGGGTCGATACATAACGCAGAGGCCGTATTGTTGGTTTTCTCGCGGGACGGCTCATATTCTCTAATGACCATTGATGGGAGACGAATGAAGCTATTCATGACTTTTGTCAATCATGGGTAATACTAACTGGCAGAGCATAGGTTCGAACACTCGACCGAAGTCGCTACTTCAAAGAACTATGCAAACGAGCCGTTTCATGAGAAAACCAACATTATGGACTATGCGTAATTTATCGACCCAGATGAGCCTGCGCAATCCGCGCAGGCTAATCCGGGCCGACACATTCCGTCTCAGGGGGATAGAGATATAGAGTAATGATTCCTGAAACAGAAAATCCACAGGAGACGAAAAGTGTCTGTACGGATTAACCTGCGCTGCATGCATAGCCTAATTGGGTCAATACTTTACGCACAGTCCACACTGTTGGTTTTCTCGCGGAACGGCTCAAATGTGTGCTGTTTTAGTGATATAACTGAAATCAGTACTATTCAAATGGTGTATCAATCGAAAAAATAAAACTAGATCTACTGCGCGATAACAAAAACGAAGCTGATTGTTAAAATATAAAAAAGATAAAAGTCGTGTTAAGACGTCAATTTTTACAAGGAAAAACAACGTGAAACAGATATTTCATTTGTTAACACCAACAGATGAGATTGTATCTATTAGTTGGCTTTAATATTAAAACAGAAGATATTAATTTTCTTCAAAGAAACGGCACTGTGATTGAAACAAAAGATATAACGTAATCACATAGTTTATGCCATCTCATACACACATATTGACTCATATTTATAATACATACTACATCCCATTCACATTACATAGATTTTAGTTATGAAAATCATTTCACATCATCTTCTTTTAACCAATATACTTGATTTTGAATAGTGTTACTTTTCATTTCATTATTTTATATGCGTGCTATTTGACCTAAGTTGTCGATGCGCCATAACATACTTTACGTTCATTCATTCATTCAGTATGCAAGTCAAGTGATTTAGAATAAAGCACGACGATTATCAATTATGCTGAGGTAAGATTTAATAATCCTATATTGATCTAGTCTGCCCTTTGATGTCATAAAAAACATTACTAATTAAACTTTGTCAACTTTAAAAGTTGTTATCCGAACGATAATCAGTAACCCTTTCCCACTGTCAGAGGCATTCCGACATTTCAAAAACAATATAGGAAAAGTATAACTGTATATTGGTTTGTCATCTGTGTATTGTGTCTACTTGTACACAGTCTTTATGCGAAAATAACCGATCATGTAGATAGCACATTTGCGCCACAGGTCAGCTTTCTCGATTCCGACGATTTACATTTGCTGATAAATTAATTCAGAAATAAATATGTCTCTGAATAATTATGTGACTAATGAGTATTCGATTGTTAATAATAGAAATGGCAATTTCAATTATTTCAACTCGAATATTTACCTAGTATTACAAGAAACAAAAGAAGGTACCAGAAACGGGATTTCAATTAAGACTGCGGAGTGAAAGACGATCCGGATAGCTCCCGGAAATCCCCGAATGAATTAAGCTTCCCTGATCTTAAACTTTAGTTAAAAGAACTAGGAGTATCTACCACATTGCGCAAAAAATGAAAATTCATTGAACTGATCCAGTGCATGAAAAAAATGACTGGCAATAAGCGAATCAAAATATACTTAGGTCCGTGAAGTTAGGTTGACGAGTGACGAATTGACGAGTGACGAACTGTGACATTTTTTTAGGTCCGTGAAGTTAGGTTGACGAGTGACGAATTGACGAGTAACGAACTGTGACATTTTTTTTAAAAACTTTATTTCTTTCTTTAAGATAATGTATCTGGACGTATTAAATGCAAATTAGACACTATTTAATGTTTCATGGCTATCAGTCAATCAGAAGAGCTTCGTCAATTCGTCAATTTAGTTGACGAAATTGACTAATATTTTTTTTTTCTAAAAACTTTATTTCTTTCCTTTAGATAATGTATCTGGACGTATTTAATGCGAATTAGGCCCTATTTCATGTTTCATGGCGATCAGTCAATCAGGAGAGCTTCTTCAAGTTCGTCAATTCGTCAACTTGTCAATTAAGTTGACAACATTGACGAAAAAAATATTTTTCTAAAAACTTTATTTCTTTCCTTTAGATAATGTATGTGGACGTATTGAATGCAAATTAGGCAAATTGCATGGCCATCAGTCAATCAGAAGAGCTTTGTCAAGTTCGTCAATTCGTCAACACGTCAATTTAGTTGACGAAATTGACGAAAAAAATATTTTTCTAAAAACTTTATTTCTTTCCTTTAGATAAGTATCTGTACGTATTGAATGCTAATTAGGCCCTATTTCATGTTTCATGGCGATCAGTCAATCAGGAGAGCTTCTTCAAGTTCGTCAATTCGTCAACTTGTAAATAAAGTTGACGAAATTGACGAAAAAAATATTTTTCTAAAATCTTTATTTCTTTCCTTTAGATAAGTATATGTACGTATTGAATGCTAATTAGGCCCTATTTCATGTTTCATGGCGATCAGTCAATCAGGAGAGCTTCTTCAAGTTCGTCAATTCGTCAACTTGCCAATAAAGTTGACGAAATTGACGAAAAAAAAAAAATTCTAAAAACTTTATTTCTTTCCTTTAGATAATGTATCTGGACGTATTGAATGCAAATTATGCCCTATAGCAAATTTCATGGCCATCAGTCATTCAGAAGAGCGTTGTCAAGTTCGTCAATTCGTCAACACGTCAATTTAGTTGACGAAATTGACGAAAAAAATATTTTTCTAAAAACTTTATTTCTTTCCGTTAGATAAGTATCTGGACGTATTTAATGCTAAGTAGGCCCTATTTCATGTTTCATGGCGATCAGTCAATCAGGAGAGCTTCTTCAAGTTCGTCAATTCGTCAACTTGTCAATAAAGTTGACGAAATTGACGAACAAAATATTTTTCTAAAAACTTTATTTCTTTCCTTTAGATAAGTATCTGTACGTATTGAATGCTAATTAGGCCATATTTCATGTTTCATGGAGATCAGTCAATCAGGAGAGCTTCTTCAAGTTCGTCAATTCGTCAACTTGTCAATAAAGTTGACGAAATTCACATAAAAAATTAATTTCTAAAAACTTTATTTCTTTCCTTAAGATAAGTATCTGGACGTATTGAATGCAAATTAGGCCCTATTTCATGTTTCATGGCGATCAGTCAATCAGAAGAGCTTCTTCAATTCGTTTTTCTAAAAATCTTTATTTCTGTCTTTTAGATAATTGTAACTCCGGCCAATATCAACATAGCAACGTAGAGCTTTCTTTTACAATGTACGCTCTAACTATACAGAGTTCTGTGCATTACATTACAACAAGTCAAAATGTCCTTGTTTTTACACGCTTGCAAAATAGAATATTTGTTTCATTAATATATCTGATGCCCAAATACACTATGAATAGACTACATTCATTTTGTAAATATGAACAGAGTAAACCTATGTGAAAAAAAAAAAAAAAAAATTCCGACGGATACGAACGCACACAGATACGGCATTATGTCTTACTGCCGGTCAATGTATCCTCTCGACCACGAACACTTCGACGCTATTTGTGTATTTTGATTATATATATATACAAGCTTACATACATGTATAGGTCATTTACTGGTGATATAAACGAGCACACACTATCAAAATCCCGCGCGTCCAGATGGAACAGAGAATACAGAAAATGGCGTTCAATAAAAAAAAAAGGTAAGTTTTTTTTTATCTTTGAAAAATATAAGACATCATATTTATATATCGGTACCCTATTTACAGCTTAAGGTGGAATCATACCTTTAAAATAACGTCATTTTTGACGTCAAAATAGGTATTTTCGCGACAATGATAGTGTGGTTAATGAAACCACAATTCCTTTCTCATTTCAATTTGGATTCGGATAAGATTAACCTTAACTTGAAGAGAATACAATAACCTACGTGATCATGTCAATTACATACATCTGTCATGACAATTATCGTGACATAAGGCGACTTAAAATGGAAATTTTGCTAGAATATTTTATCAGTAATTTGATTATTTCTAATTTATTTAGAATACGCCCGAGAGATTTTTTTCAAAATAAAATATATATTAGAACACCTATTCGTCTACCATTTGCCAAACATTCAAGAAAATCTATGGAGCCGATTTTTAAAAGATCACAATGCCGTTTGACCTCTCTGGTGCGTCGTAACGTTCACTTCGGAATTTAACCTTGAGACGCATCCAAGGTAATTGATTGATTGATTGATTGGGGTTTAACGCCGTTTTCAATAATTTTTCAGTCATATAACGGCGGCCAGTTCACCTACTCATGCACTTCCTGGTTTTCCCACACCAGTACACCACACAACATACTTTCCAAGCAACTGGCTGCTTTTCCACATAGACTGTTAAACAGCCCATTGTTGAAAGACGATTTTTTTTCTCAACGATATGTTAAATAGTATTAATGAAAATGTACATGGTATTTAAACATAGATGACTTAAAACTATTCCATATATTATTTGCTGATGATGCTGTTATATTCGCTAACAATCCAGTATCCCTGCAATCAATCCTTACCGCATTTGTACAGTATTGCAACATTTGGAATCTCAAGCTCAATGTTAATAAGACCAAAATAATGATATTTGAAAACAGTAGACCAACATCATATGACTTCTTTCTAAATGACACTAGAATAGAAATTGTCAATTTAAATACCTAAGAATACACTTTTTCAAAAATGGAAATTGGAGTCGAATGCAAAAAGTGATTGCACAGCATGCAGCATTCTCGCTTCATAACCTATTCATTGTCTATAACCAACTAGACCTTCCCATCTCTCATAAGATTAATCTATTTGATTATCTTGTTTTACCAGTACTTAACTATTCGGCCGAAGTTTGGGGCTTTCATTCTAGCCCAGATTTTGAAGCAATATTTTCTCAATTTTGCAAATGAATACTATGTGTATAACGTCTACAAACTTAAACGCTTTATATGGTGAACTTGGACTTATACCAATGCATGCATATATAAAACTTATCATTATTAAATATTGGTTAAAATTATTATTTACAAAGTATGCTTAAAATCGATGAAGATAAAGGATTATCGTATAACGGAAATAATTGGGCTTACAACATTAAAATGACATTAAACCAACTAGGATTGACAAATCTATGGAAAAATGAGTTTAACATGTCTATTAACTATACTAGCATTAAACAAAGGATTTTAGATGTATTTCAAAAAAGTTGGTACTCATCGATTAATAATTCTACACGCCTAGATACATATTACTTATTCAAGAACTCTTTTAATCTAGAAAAATATCTTGACGTGATTAACGTATCAAAATTTAGAATCGCTTTAACTAGACTTCGAACATCATCACATATTTTAAAAATTGAAAGTGGACGACATCACAACATCCCGAGAAATGAACAAATTTGTGAAAATTGTAATTCGGAACTAGGAGAAAACGAATACCATTTTTTGCTATTTTGTTCGAAATATTCAGGACTGAGATTGAAATATATTAAAAGATATTACTATACATGGCCAACTAAACAAACATTTATAAATCTGATGACATCATCTTCAGAAGTCATAATAAATAGTTTAGCAAAATACATTTATTATGCAAATAACATGAGAATTAAGATATGTTTTATTTTATTTTATTTTAAATTTAAGTTTCTAAAGACTGGTAGACATATATTGTCTCCATTGTGTGTATATAAGTAAGTAAATATTTTATTATAGTGACATGTGTATATACAACAACAAAACAATGGTACAAAATGTTATAAATAACACCCGGCCCCATGGGCCTATAAGTCACTTTCAAAAGAAATATAATTAAGAAAACCAAAAAAAAATAAAATAAAAAAAAAAACAAAAAACATACAAAAAAAGCAAAAAATGGAAAACGTGTTGTGTTGGTATCGTTCTACTTCATAACGACAATATCAAAATAGACAGATATGGGCAGTACCATTCGAAAACATCCATTCCAGAAACTTCATCTCCAAAAGAAAAATAAGGTAGATATAAAAAGTCAATATAAGTACGTATAATTATGATTGAGATCACTTCTGGGGAAAAACAAAAAAATGAAAACGTTAATTGAAACATTTTCACACTGTCTAAAGAATAAATTTACAATATGAGTGTTTTTGTTTAACAGCTAGGCTATGCTCTTTTAAGAAAAAGAGCGGAAGTTTTGCTGTCCACCAAATCACATAACAATAAAGTTATCGTAATGTTAAGTAATAATATATAACTAAAAGTCCTTTACATAAACGAAATGTAAAGAAAATGTAGTCATATGTATAATCAAACACAGTTAAAAACAATCACAAGCAAAGACACTAACGAATGGTTGTGTGTGTGAGTGAGTCAGTCAGTGCATGTGTGAGTGAATAAATGTTTGAAAGTGAGATAGTTGTGTCTATACGGTCCTAATGAAAAATACATAAACGTACACATATACATTATGAACATAATAATACATCATCTACAATTTGAAGACCTTTCCAAAAGAGAAAACTGTTATAGTCAAAAGCATTATGCGAGAATAAGAACTTGCACATTACGAGCAATTTTTACTCCCCATAAAATGCCCTGAAAACATGCCCACCATAATCGATTCAAAAAGTCGCCTGTATATCAAAAAGAAACAATAATCAGTTCTGCGGATATAATGCTCTCCGTCTTACAACATAGGCTTTAACTATACATTTTGCTAATTTTCGCACATGATTCATCATTAAATAACACAATTTATTATTAAGCGATAATTGTACAAATGCCCCTGTATAAAATAATTCACCGAATATGTCAGATCTTATTCTTGTATAAAAGTCGCATGTAACCACAAAATGCGTTTCCGACTCTATTTGTGAGCTATCACAAAATGAACATAATCGATCATTGATTTTTTTCGCCAATGTATCGGCCTGTCTCAATTCTCAAAGGCAAAATCCCGCATCTTAGCTGAGCTAAAAGAGAGCGCTCGTTTTTACGTAAGTTCAGTTTAATGTAATATTCTGTGGTAAAACTATCTTTAAACAACTTATAAGTTCGCAGCTTTGGTGATTGCTGAACACTTGTTGACCACTCCGACCCATAGTACTGTTTGATTTTTAATTCAGCTAGGTTCATGTTAATTACAAGTTTATTGTTATAATAATCCGATAAGCCGATTCTGCACAAGATGCTTTTCAACTCACTACACCAATTATTTTTACAAACATTGTAATCTATATTAAATACAGTTTTGATAAGTCTATTTTCTTCGGTCGTGATAAGTCTATTCCAGAATCGTATTATAGACAACCATTGTCTATACACACACGGCAGCCACCCAGTGTCCCCATTGAGTGCGGTCACAGGTGCAAATCGGTGTACCCCAAGATAGTATCTCATGCTTCTGTTATGTATGTTATCTAAACATTTATAAGTTTTAAACCCCCATGTAGATGACCCGTATTCAAGAATCGGAACTACGCAATTGTAATAAAGCTTTTCATATGTCATATATATATAAATATGAGAATAATTCTGGGTTAATTATGTACGATTATACGTGGGGCTCTTCGAGAAAAAACATTGTCTAGGTTATATAATGATTTTTGTTTGTTTAACTTGCTATAAAACCTGTAGTTTTTATGCAATAAAATATATTGTATTGTATTGTTTGCAGACAGTTTATACTTAAATGACAATTTGTGTTTGCACAGCTGCGCAGTTATGTGTGATCAAAGGAATTGCCATTACTAGCTATTGTTATCATTACATCGATTTGAAGCGAATAACATTACCTACGTCATGATACATGTATATAGTTTACAATTCTTCCTTGAATATTTTTAAAGCAAACCTCAGTTTATTTAACGAACTCACTGAGAAATAATACAGTAATTACCTTATTTCTAATTTACTAAAAAAAAACGCCCTAGATAATTCTTTAAAGAGAAATCATTATAATCTAGAACACCATTTCTTCTCAAATTTACTAAAATTTGATGGAAATATATCGGGCGTACTTTAAGTAAAACGTGCTATGCCGTAATACTGCTGACTTGCTCCGGAACGCGCCTTGTGGAACTGAAAATGAAACACAGCCACCCCTTCTTCTATCTTTCTTATTTACTAAATATATGCCTGTTATATTAAAACTATTTCTTTTGTCTTGAAAACCGTTTTTTACCATTTACCCAAATTTCAAGACAAACTATCAGGTTGATTTTAAGTAATTCACAATGCCATACAACCGTAGAAGAGCAAACGTTTGGTCATATGTTCGCACGTGTGTTGTCCACACTCTTCCAATTATAAACCAAAATGTATCATTACCCGACTATAAACTGTCTACAATTTACAGACACCTGTGCAATGACATCGAAGACTCACTACACAATGCAGACAACGATGTGATAGTACTCAACAGGATCTGTATGTAGACAATAATAGTGGGTTATTTACCCAAACTATGCAGGGAAATATTCTCAATAAACTCCTGTATTCAAACAGCTCTAAGTTGAATGGAACTTCGGAGCTGTGTGAATACAATCAGTCAAAACATTCATAAAATTAAAGTATTGTATATAAGGTTTTCCAAAGGAAGAAAGTATGTGAAGTTAAATTGTTTTATTATATAAAGTGTTTCATTACATAACAAAAGCATGATCATGGAAAGAATAGATAGAAAGCTTTGCATGCTGTTCAGTTATAATCTTTGAAATGCTGAAACTTGCTTTCTGCCTGATAAAGATAAAATTATTTTGTATTTACTGTTATCTGAAGATAAGTTACAAAATACCTAGAGTGACAAATAGGAAAGTTATAATAAATACTATTAACAATTTCTTCAATGATAATTTTGCCGATGCTCTTGTTTGAAGAATTTCGTATCAGCAATGTTGAGTTATGTAAACTCACGAAACTTTATGTTATGTCGAATTACTATTTGATGCTTGCGTATGGATTTGTTTATGTAAATGTATGTATGTAAATGACGCGTTACATGTATTTGAATAAGTGAAATAAAATATATCTACAAGAACTGCAAGCTAGGTAGCGACGGTTTGAGACTAATGCATGGAATGTGAAACAATGATATAATAAATTAACAGCGAAGTAAACAAGTTAGACTATATAAAACATATTTAATATTTGAAGGAGTATAATAGAAACAGCATACCACTTTCATAAATTAATACAATTTAAATTCCGCAATGTACGTTTCGAAGCGTGACAGACCTTTAACGTCATTGCGATTTACTAAATATCTGCACTATACATTCTCTTGCAATTTTGGTAAATGGTAGACAAAATGTTGTTCTAAATTATGAAAGTTTTTAAAAAAAATATCTCGGGCAAATTTTTAATAAATTAGAATTAACTGAATTTCTTTCTGAATATTTTAACGAACATTTCATTTTAACTCCAGTTATGTTACGTTAATTGTTTCGGAAGTTGTACGGAATTGATATCACCACGCAGGTAATTTTATTCCCTTCAGTATGGCGTTAATCTTTTCCAAATACCACTTAAAACGTAAAAGTCATTGTGTTTTCTATAACAACACTGTCATTGTCGCAAAAACGTACGTTTTGACGTCAATAACGACCATAATTAAACCACACATTGCTATGTCAAAACTGAAATCTGTTCATGTGTTTCAATTTTTTCACCACGAGGACGAAAGATTCATTCCAGATGCATAAACTGCAGTAATAGAGAGCTACTGCAGAAAGAGAAATTTGAAGTAATTCATTGCCGATCTTGTAATAAGACTTAAACAATATGGACTGATTCCAGTCTCGATTTCGATGAGTGTGTTTTGGAATTTGCCTACTATAGCAATTGGATATTTCGAGCCTTGCTAAAGAAGAAAATTCTTAAATAGTAAGATAGAGTTGCCCCATAAAAGAGAGCTATTTCGCGCAATAACAAACTATATTACCTGTTAAAGAGCAAGATCGATTTTTCTCAGTCGTGGGGTAAGATTCTGTAACATAATCCCAATCGAGTCCGTAATGCCGAGATTAGGATGTTACAGAATCTTATTCCGAGACTGAGAACACTCGATATTGCTCATTAAAGCAACTAGAAGCGTATTTATCAGACCGAAACTCCTGTCATCAAAATAAAATAAAATTTATTTCTTCACATCGGCTGTAAAGTATCTTGTTCTTTTACCTAATTGCATTTAAAAAGTATTAAACCAATTAATAAGATTATATTACAAATCCTAGCACGAACATGAAACGTACGTCATGACGTCACTGCTTGTTGGCGCCAAATGGCACGAAACAATGCTAGACAGTCGGAGCGAGACACTTGGAAGTGCACAAATTTATAAATTTAATACTTATTAATAAGTCCGAAATTTCATCACCAAGCTACCTACTCCCAAGGTCAAAGTTTAACTTTGGGCTCAAACATTTTACGTCCGAAATTTCATGTCCGGGCTGTATCTTCCACATGCTTGAATGGATTATGATATTTCTTCACACAATTATTTTCCCTAACAAGATGATGTGTCAAGCACATCACCCAGCCCACCTTCTCTGAGGGCCTAGGTCGCTATTTGGGCTCATACATTCTTGGGCTTTTCTGACATGTCCAGGCTGTGTCTTCCACATGCTTGAATGGATTTAATACAACTTCACACAATTACTCTTCATAGTAAGATGATGTGTCATGCACATTAACCATCCACTTACACCCAATATCAAGGTCAGACTTGAAGACTTTGGTCTGCAATGTCATGTCTACAACTCTAGATCTTCACTCATTTAATGAGGGCCGCTACAAGACCATGTATGTCAAAGGGCATAACTAGAAGTGAGGTTTGACAGAATAATGTGCCTTTTTCAACTTATGAATGTTTATCCGGTAGTGGACTTTTGTATTGCTTGCAATACTACATTAACTTATTTCTTTTAAAATTTGCTTCTAACGAACTTATGCTACAATTTGTTTTATTTGTATTATTCGAGGTGTATTAGGCAGTTCCTACAGTTTGTGAATGAAAATATAATATTTCAAGAAGGTATCCCCTTTTTGGGCACTTTACCTTCTAGGGTTAAGAGAGTTGATAACTTCTAAAGAGTTAAATTTTTGTACATGCATATACCTAAAATATTGTAGATACTCGTACCAGGAATGTTTTTTAGTTATTAATTAACCATCCATTTATATCAAAATAAACTGACACAACAGATGCTTTAAGGATCGACCATGTTTCGGGGAGCATGCTGATTCATCGTCGACTAATCTCCTGAATCACTTGGACAAATTTGACTTAACTTGACACAAATTATCAGCATGGTAAGGTTATTCAGATTTGTTAAAATACTGTGTATGCAGTTCTTATAAAAGGGCCCTCAAGGGAACAAATTGGCAAAACATAAATGTCCAAGGAATTTGTTATTTAGCATACATGATGTCCTAGGGATGTAGAATAAAGTTTGTTTAAATTAAGTCTCTACGGCCATAAATGGAGCCAACCCAGGGAGTCAAAGTTCAAAGTGTAAAATGTTAATTGTCTATAATGCAGTATGCCTATGCGTTGGACAGTAATAAGTTAGTATTCAAAGAGTATGATTGTGTCAGGGTCATAAGGTCAAACGTCAACGTCACGGTCACAATTGGGGACTGAAATTGCTATTTTATATAAAATAAAATGCTTATTTATTTTGTATATATCTAAAAAATCATACAGTTGTTAGGAATTATAACAATAATCAAAGTCATGGACACAATATAAGATGGTTGACTGTTTGTATACATAGATATATTAGAAGTTTAGGGACAATATGAAGAGTATCCTGGCAAAGTTTAAAGGTCATAGGGCCAAGGTTCAACGTCAGAGACATAAACGAAGACTAAATATACTAACGTTTTAGCTCACGTGACCAAACTGAAGCAATTGGCTCTATATCTTCATAACTCGGGCTCTTCTAAAGGCTCATTGTGCTTCTTCTGTTAAAATGTAGGATCCTTATCTCAGATCCTACAAAGTTTGCGAATGAAAACAAAATCCGTCAATAAATGGGCCACTAGGGGACGCTTTACTGTACATAGTAAATTATTTTAGCAACTTCTCAAGAATGTGTAAACCAATTGTAACCAAATTTGGCAGGACGTTTTAGGTTTGCGAAAGGGGAGGGGTTTGTTGTTCTGTATTATGAACGTTAAACCCCAATCATTGAATTAATACAAGTATCTGTATAAATAGCTGTAAAACGCGAAAACAAACTACGATCTACCGTGATTAATCACCGTATATTAATAAACGAATATGTGTATGTGAGTGCGTGCATGAGTGAGTGCGTGTGTCTCATCACAGTCATACATGGATGGACTCTTACAATTATCGAACAATCTTTGGTTACAACTCCTGTACAAGTATTTATTACTGCCAAAATGATGTGTTACAACATTACAAATAAGCTGTGTTTATCTCTCAAAGGCCAGAAGAGCTTATGTCATGGCGTTGTGTCCGTCGTCCGTTCGTGTGTGCGTGCGTGCGTGCGTGCATGCGTGCGTGCGTGCATGCGTGCGTGCGTGCATGCGTGCGTGCGTCCGTATCTCAATCAAACTTATGCAGTAGTGAGAAATCCATAAGAGCTCGGTTCCTTTCGCTTACTAGCCAGATCCGCCCATGCAAGGCCCTTGAAATTGTCAAAATTGCTATGATAGAGCTAGTGAACGCGATAAAGTCTTCAGTTTTGATTGTATCTCAATCAAACTTATACAGTACGTATATCCCTGAGAGCTCGGTTGCTTTCAAAAACCAGCCCTTGAAATTGTCAAAATTGCTATAATAGAGCTTGTTTTATTGGGATTTAAGCTGCTTTTAACATTATTTCAGTTATATCACGGCGACAGTTAACTGATTCATGATCCCTGGGTAAACAAACCAGTACATAATAGAGCTTGTGAACACAATAGAGGCTCCATTCACTATCTGTTCTTCACAACACTTAGGTAGTAGTTAAATATTGATGAGTGCTCGGTTCCTTTCGAAAACCAGCCAGATGTGCCAATGCATGACTGGATTATGGCCCTTTAAATTGTTAAAATTGCTATAATACAGCTTGTGAACACAATAGAGCCTCCATTTACTATCCGATCTTCACCAAGCTTAGAAAGTAGTTAAATATTGATGAGAGCTCGGTTGCTTTAACAAACTAGCCAGATCCGCCCTTGCAAGACTAGATTACGGCCCTTAAAAGTGTCAAAATTGCTATAATAGAGCTTTTGAACACAATAGAGGCTCCTTTTACTATCTGATCTTCACCAAACTTAGAAAGTAGTTAAATATTGACGAGAGCTCCGTTCCTTTCGAAAACCAGCCAGATGTGCCTTTGCATGACTGGATTATAGGGCTTGAAATTGTCAAAATTGCTATAATACAGCTTGTGAACACAATATAACCTCCATTTACTATCCGATCTCCACACAATTTAGATAGTAGTTAAATATTGATGAGAGCTCGGTTCCTTTCGCAAACCAGCGAGATCCGCCCATGCAAGACTGGATTTTGGCCCTTTAAATTGTCAAATTTGCTATAATAAAGCGTGTGAACACAAAAGAGCCTCCATTTACTATCCGATCTTCACCATTCATACATGCTCTGAAAATGACCAAAGAACCATGCCAGTAGAGCATAGACCCTCTTGTTTATCATTGTTAAATTATAATTTGTATTTCTTACATGTTTGTTTTTTTCACGAAATAGGATACAAGAAAGCAGCTTCCAGCAAGTGTTATGGGACCTGAGATTATTTCACTGACAACATGACTATTAAAAAGAAATATCTCTTATTAATATAAGGTAGCAAAATGAAAAAAAGAGAAACAAAAATACCCAAACGATATAACAGTTCGGATTTTTTTTTCCCCAAAAAGTGGAAAATAAATTTCAGTCAAACGCCGGCTGTTCAAGGTGAATCAGTTAGCACAGCTGGAAAGAGTGAACGACTCGAAAAACTTATAACAAAAATCAAAAGCAAATTGGATACGGTCAGCGACATTTCATTTATTTTAGCCGTTCCTGGCGACATAGATAATTGTGATAGTCTAAGCGCGATAGATGAGGACCAACATGAAAGTATCGTTAAAGTCGAAAGTGACCATAGTGACAACGATGTTAATGGTAAATGTCGTACAGACCATGATGACTCTGAGGAAACATGCGAAGCAGATGACAAAATATTGAGTAGTGATGAAGAACTCTATGTTGATAACGACCAATATGGAAGTAACGTTAAAGTCGATAGTGATGGCGATAGTGACCATAGTGACAACGATGTTAATGGTAAATGTCGTACAGACCATGATGACTCTGAGGATACATGCAAAGCAGATGACAAAATATTGAGTAGTGATGAAGAACTCTATGTTGATAACGACCAATATGGAAGTAACGTTAAAGTCGATAGTGATGGCGATAGTGACCATAGTGACAACGATGTTAATGGTAAATGTCGTACAGACCATGATGACTCTGAGGATACATGCAAAGCAGATGACAAAATCTTGAGTAGTGATGACGAACTCTATGTTGATAACGACCAACTTGAAAGTAACGTTAAAGTCGAAAGTGATGGCGAAAGAGACCATAGTGACAACGATGTTAATGGTAAATGTCGTACAGACCATGATGACTATGAGGATACATGCAAAGCAGATGACAAAATCTTCAGTAGTGATGAAGAACTCTATGTTGATAACGACCAATATGGAAGTAACGTTAAAGTCGAAAGGGATGGCGATAGACATAGACATATTTTATTTGGTAATAAAGGCCTCCGGCCCAAAATACAACATGTAAATACATCAAATAGAGTGAAGCAAACAATAAATATTGGTGGTATTCAAATAAACATATACATTTTTAAGCTTTTATAATTAAACAATTATAGTTTAGCATAATAAGTTGTATAGTTTTTAAGCTTTTCAATATAGTAACAGATATTTAGTTGATATTGAAAAGAATTGTTTGAAACAGATATCAGTATCGCATTTAACTGAATGCATTATTCAATGATATTTACATAACAAATTTAACTTATCTACAGTGTGTATACAAATTTCGAATTCTTGTAAAATTTCTAATATTATAAATCAAGAGTTCCCTTTCTTCTTGCAAATGCATTAAATAAGAATCGAGTAATACTGAATAAACTCTTTTCATCCTTTAAACTTATAATTATGTAAAACATGTTAAGAGATCTATTATTTAACCAGTTAGGTTTAAAGAAAGTTTGTCTAAGCATTTCATATTCATTACATTCAAAGAAAAAATGAAACTCATCTTCGACTACATAAATATTATTTTTTATACATAAAGGACAAAATCTTAAATCTCTGTCTATTGATGAATGCCTGCCCTTTTCAATCATTAGAATATGGCTCGAGCAACGAAAATTTGATAAAGTTTTTCTTAAAATATATGACAAATCAATATCTAAATATGGTTCGGGGTAAAGATGGGATTTAAAATGTTTATAATGTAATGCCTTGGATGAATCATTCAAACCTGAGTTCCATCTTTGTAAATAACAATCTTTAATGCGTGTCTTAAATAATTGTATAAAGTTTGATTCATTTCCAGTGACCATAGTGACAACGATGTTAATGGTAAATGTCGTACAGACCATGATGACTCTGAGGATACATGCAAAGCAGATGACAAAATCTTGAGTAGTGATGACGAACTCTATGTTGATAACGACCAACTTGAAAGTAACGTTAAAGTCGAAAGTGATGGCGAAAGTGACCATAGTGACAACGATGTTAATGGTAAATGTCGTACAGACCATGATGACTATGAGGATACATGCAAAGCAGATGACAAAATCTTGAGTAGTGATGAGGAACTCTATGTTAATAACGACCAACTTGAAAGTAACGTTAAAGTCGAAAGTGATGGCGAAAGTGACCATAGTGACAACGATGTTAATGGTAAATGTCGTACAGACCATGATCACTATGAGGATACATGCAAAGCAGATGACAAAATCTTGAGTAGTGATGAAGAACTCGATGTTGATAACGACCAACTTGAAAGTAACGTTAAAGTCAAAAGTGATGGCGAAAGTGACCATAGTGACAACGATGTTTATGGTAAATGTCGTACAGACCATGATGACTCTGAGGATACATGCAAAGCAGATGACAAAATCTTCAGTAGTGATGACGAACTCTATGTTGATAACGACCAATATAAAAGTAACGTTAAAGTCGAAAGTGATGGCGAAAGTGACCATAGTGACAACGATGTTAATGGTAAATGTCGTACAGACCATTATGACTATGAGGATACATGCAAAGCAGATGACAAAATCTTCAGTAGTGATGAAGAACTCTATGTTGATAACGACCAACTTGAAAGTAACGTTAAAGTCGAAAGTGATGGCGAAAGTGACCATAGTGACAACGATGTTAATGGTAAATGTCGTACAGACCATGATGACTATGAGGATACATGCAAAGCAGATGACAAAATCTTGAGTAGTGATGAAGAACTCTATGTTGATAACGACCAACTTGAAAGTAACGTTAAAGTCGAAAGTGATGGCGAAAGTGACCATAGTGACAACGATGTTAATGGTAAATGTCGTACAGACCATGATGACTATGAGGATACATGCAAAGCAGATGACAAAATCTTCAGTAGTGATGAAGAACTCTATGTTGATAACGACGTTGAGGACACAAATATGTTCCTGCCATGGGAACAATATACATGCATACGACCAAAAACAGAAGGGAGAAACCGCAGGTTACGCAATAACTGGTCAGATGTGATATCCAACTGCTTCCGGGAAGTATATCCAGGTTGTGTTTTGCGATTTATGTACAATAGAGTCATTAACAGCACAAGCCTCCGAATGGAGAGTGAGAATTGTTTCACTGGAAGGGCGAGATACAAAGGTATGGCATGTTCCGGTCAATTCAAATTTCGAATTAAACGTCAGCCAATTAAAGGACGACCAGTTTGTATCGTAGTAGGAAAACAGGGACAAATAAATCACAGTAAGGAAGAGAAGAATAAACGTCAAGTACGTGGCAAGCTCCGGGAAAAAATTGGCAAAAAGGTAATACAAGAAGGAGCATTTAATGTGTATGCGCAAGAACTCGGTGAAACCCCAAAGGAAGAACTGTTGCATGGCAATTGGACCAGGCCTCAATCATTGCAAGTTTTGCGTAAAATTGCTTCTGAGGCTATCGAAAAGGAAATGAACCACAGAGACTATGTAAGAGATCTTGAACTATTATGGGATTCATTCGATGCGCAAGACACATCATACATTGTTAGTTTATCAGTTCGTCCATTCAAAGTGATTTGTATGTCTGAAGAGCAGTTGAAACGTATTAGTTCAACAGATGCATGTCTTTACCTTGATTCCACAGGCTCATTGATACATGCAATAAAAGATCAGAAAAGGCCCTACCTATACTCGTTAGTTTTGCAAGAGCCTGTCATATTTTCCATTGCAGACATGATTTCAACAGACCACACAGTACCAACTATCACACATTTTCTTCTGCAACTGAGGCATCATTACTTCAAGGTTACTAACAAAATACTTCAACCAGCAAAAATAGAAATGGATTTCAGCTTTGCACTTATCCAAGGTGTTCTGGTTGCATTTAATCGAGTAAGTGTGAAAGGTTTCCTCAATATATCATGGAACCTAGTGCATGGTAAATACAGCGAGCAATTCATTAGCCAGTTGACATTGATTCACCTATGCTGTGCACACATGATGAAGCTTTTTGCCACAAGTCTTACAGAGGTTATCGGGAAGAAGAGCAATAAGTTGAAGAAATTTTGCATGTTTGTCTTTGCGTTGCTACAAAACACAACAGAGCTATCTGCTGCTAGTAGTACATTCAAGATGTGGGTAACTGTGTTATTAAACGAGTATGAAACGTCAAGCGTGACTGAAAATATAGCATCCATTGCAGATCAAGTTCAATGGAATGATGTCAGAATACATAAATATGAGGAACAACCTGCTGGAAAGGACGTAGAAGATGGAATTGTATTGGAAGCGGGGACAACAATCAAGGGAGATTCTCCATTCCACAAGCATTTTGAAAACATAGCTTCAAAAGTGAAACCAACTGAATGACTTATACGCACCTAAGGTGGTAAAGATGATCCTGGACAAATATATGGCTGTAATTCCACTATGGAGTGGTATCTGCCTACCCACTAAATCGGCCCTTCAGAACATGACGAGGGATAGCAACGCTGCTGTAGAATCATGGTTTAAGGTAATTAAGAAAGATGTGTGCAAAGGGGTGAGACTGAGACCATCAGTATTTGTGCTGAAGCTATATAAATCTGTAAAAGCTCGCATTTTGGAAGCAGAATTTTGGAAGTATGACAAAAAAACGTTAAAGAAAAAAACGGGTTTCTATTATGACATGGCCGAAGAATACTGGAGCAAGAAGGGGCAAAAATGTAAAATTGGAACCGAAGAACCGGAAACCACAAAGAAAGCAAAGTCCGAGAGGAAAAGAGAGACTTCAGCGACGAAAATTCCCTCCATATCTGAGAACAGAAATAATGGACAAACTTCTCAAAAGAAGACAAGTGAAACATCAAAGATCGAAAAAGTGTTAATGCATGAAAATCGCCATTTACCCAGAGTGCCAGGATGGGGAGGTACGACCGACAAAGGATGCAAACTTTTGAACACCTGCACCATAGACAACTTCCTAACAATTGTTTTCCTCAGGTATAATGATTCTCCCAAATTTGTTCGAACGTTACAGAATCAAAAGAGACCAGTCTTTCACAAACTATACCAGTGTATGGAACTGATGAAAATGTGCAAATTCACTGACGCTAAACTAAAGTGGGCTGATGAAGACGATGGAGAAATGTGCATGATCAACTTTTACGGATCAGAATATGAAGGTTTCATAAAGGAAATTGACCAAGAACTCAAATCACTAATGACGTTCGAATGTTCAAAAACAAACTGTCCAGGGAATAATAAACCATCTTCCAATGTGTTGAAAGGGCTAGTCCTCGGGTAACGTAGTGTATTTAATTGTATGTTAAGTCCACCACTATTGTACGAATGATTGGGTAATTGCAATGACATTTTGTAACTTTTTTTACAGATATAAATGATGGATTGCATCATTGCTAATACGAAGTATACCTTCCATAAGAAAATATTATATACAGACGGATAACGAAATTTAATCGGTAGAAAAACACATTAATTAATGTTATTCCATACTTACGAATCGGTATATAACAAGGAAAAAGTAACCAACTTCACATTTGAATAAGGAATAAAAAAATAATAACCAACTTCACATTTGAATAAGAAATTAGGAACAAGGAACATGGAATGAGCTTCACGGAGGTCAATATATTACAACAATATCTGAATGGTGAAAAATATTATTGTCGAACTATTTATATGGCTTTGAAATGTATATTGTTTATGTTTAGATTATCATTTCTAAAAATGATTTCCTTTGTCTTTTATTGTTAGTCGAACATGGTTATATATGTAACGTTTAACGTTCAATTTATTTTTGCGTGTTAATAGGTGTGTATTTTGTATATATTTCAAGTGTTCAAATTCATAATCGACGAAGTAGATTTTTAACATGTGCAAGTACACCGACAAACTGAACAGAAAAAGAAAGTTAATGCTTATATTTACATATGTATAAATTTATATATACAGGTATTATATTTAAAATTCCCCATTGATTTTGTTATTTTTATAAAAGTGACGGAGCTGAATCATCAAAATATAAGCGCAGCGGTTGCTTACTATAACCTGTAACATTATTCGTTTGAACAGCCATTTATTGCGTACAGCAACAACCGTACATTGCCAACGTATGTAGCATAATTTCTAGATTAGTTACAAGAACGAAATACAATACAATACACTATTGTATTAAGGTATTATTTCCATGTGTATTTATTTCTCCTTTTTCAATCCAAAATAAAAGGGATATATGATCATGGAAACTGTTATATAACTATCATTTGAATGCACGAATTGAATATAATCTATGTGATACTAGTTAGATAGTTGAGCGGGCAAAACGTTGATCTCGTGCAGCTATTGTAGACCGCAAAATATACAGTTAACAAAACACGTCATTCCAATGCATTACTGTTTTAAGGTTTTATGTTCATCTCCGCTAAAAGTGCAAATTGAATGTTACGTACATGTTTTATCAGATGTAACCGTTTTGTATCGCGCATCGTTGAAAACTATATAAGAGATCGATTTCAACCTATCAATTTCCTGCTGTTGAATATGCGTGATGTATGTTTCTCCGCATATACTGGTTGATTACTTCATATAATGACGTCACATGACTGATAAGTGGAACAGACATCAACTGTCATTTTTGAATATGTTATATAGTATTTATGTTCCATTGTTTCCATATACAATATATTTCCATATAGTCTGACAAGGGGTAGGTAACCAGACAAGTATTGGAAGTAATAAAACAGAAAATTTAATTGAAGTCACATGTATATGCTGAAAATAACATTCACTCACGGTGAACAATATAAATATTTTTACATTTTTTTCCAGGCCACGAGATAATAACAATGCCAATACGACTGTTCAAAGTTTGATAGATTACTGGCTAGCTGAAGAAAATGTAGTTTGTGAACACCCATACATTACATACCCAGGAATACATGCAAATGCAGTTGTACGCTACTTAGAAAAAACAAGCAATAACGATTGCAAAGAAAAGTATGTCCGAATGGATTGTACGTTATTACTCTCTTTCTTTGGACTATGTATACGCCTTGTCCAAATCAAGTTGAACCATCCATAATCCTAGTGATATGGTTAGATGGTTGCGGATCAGGAACATTCACCGGCGTGAAGCCGAATCGGCTAGCAAAATGTCGACGAAAGAGGAAGCAAATAGGTTTATATTTTGCTTCTATAAACAAAGTGAATGCTGTTTTCTCTTTAAAAACAGTGGACTGATAATGATAATTGCACCTGTCCACAATGCTGCGAAATAAAAACATGCAAACCATTCAACTCGCTCAAAGACATGCAAATAATTTCCTGTAATTCCTTTAAATAAGAAATAATGTTTTTGCTGTCAGTTTACATTATTCGGAATACAACATCTTGTCTGTATGTATTCTTTTTGCAGAAATTTAATTAAGTAGAATTAGTGAAACATTACAATAAGAAACCCCGTTTATTGTTAACAGCTCGTACATGTGTTCTACTGATACTAAGTTATTAGGCTATATATATATCTAATAACTTCGATCATCAGTTTAGTTTTAGTATTTTTGTATATACACTATGTGGTCAAATATGATTTTCCTATCTTGCAGGGTGATTTGGTGTTGTTCAGGTAGGAAAACTATGCAGCGTACTGTGCTGGCAGATGACATTCCCCCAATTATCATACTACAAGTTCATGATCTTGTTGTTGCTGGAACATTTTCCAAGAATTACGATGAAATCGAAGATGAACTGTGGCTTTCGGGGACTAAGTACTGCTTAAGCGGTGTAACGGTTCATCGATCGGACCATTTTGTTGGACTATTAAGATCGCGTCATGGTTGGTTGTCCTATGATGGACTCAGGGGCAGCTTTACTGATGTAATTTCGAAAGAGGGATCGATACAATGCCTCATATATACCAGCAATTGAACATTTCAACTTGTTTGTGCAAAGCAAAATATTTACACATGCATCCAAAAACTGAACAATCGTTTACCAGTGTAAATTAATAGAATTATGTTACATTGTGGCATACTTCTGTCACCAAATAACCACTTAATAATCACGTTATATAACTAGTGAGTCACTTTATTATCATGATAAATATCTGATTAAAGCGTTAACAGATACTTATATCAACACAAAAAAGTCTATTTTACTGCCCACTTCTGCCAACAGATTCCTACATAATGCCATTTTTGATATATATTTAGTCGTTAACGTGTTATGAAACTAGTTAGTCAGATAAATATCGTGATAATTATGTAGTTAACTAGTAAGTCAGATAAGTATCGTGATACTTATGTGGTTAACGTGTTATGTAACTAGTTAGTCAGATAAGTATCTTGAAAATTATGTGGTTAACTAGTAATGTAACTAGTTAATCAGATAATTAACCCGATAATTATCTGACTATCTAGTTACATAACTAGCTAACCACATACTCATCATGATACTTATCTGACTATCTAGTTACATAACTAGTTAATCACATAATCATCATCATACTTATCTGACTAACTAACGCAATACGTTTATCAGTTAACAGCTATCTAAAAAGTGTTTGTCTTATGAAGTAAATATCACGATAATTATCTGAATAACTAGTTACATTACTAGTTAACCACATAATTTTCTCGTTAATTAACTGACTTACTATTTACATAACACATTTATCACTTAACAGCTATCTAAAAGATGGTTTTATCATTAAGTAAATATAAACATAATTATCTGACTAACTAGTTACATACCTAGTTAACCTTATACTTTTCTCATACTAATCTGACTAACTAATTACAATGGAGGCATCTTCTGCCACCACATAACCACTTAATTATCATGTTATACAACTAGCTAATCACTTAATTATTATGATAAATAATTGATTAACGCGTTAATTTTATGTTAACAGATACTTATGTCAACACTGACCACTTATGTCAAGAGATACCTACAGTGTGTGGTTAACTTGTTATGTAACTAGTAAGTCAGTGCGTTAACTCAGTTAATGATGGTTTAACAATTACTAGTTAACCAACATAGTTTCATATACTTATCTGACCTACCTAGTTACATAACTAGTTAACCACATAGTTATCACGATACTTATCTGACTAACTAGTTACATAACTAGATAACCACATTAATCATGACGATACTTATTTTGACTATCTAGTACATAACTAGTTAACCGCATAATCATGACGATACTTATCTGACTATCTAGTTACATAACTAGTTAACCGCATAATCATCACGATACTTATCTGACTATCTAGTTACATAACTAGTTAACCACATAGTTATCACGATACTTATCTGACTAACTACATAACTAGTTAATCACATAATCAGCACGATACTTATCTGACTATCTAGTTACATAACTAGTTAACCGCATAGTTATCACGATACTTATCTGACTATCTAGTAACATAACTAGTTAATCACATAATCATGACGATACTTATCTGACTAACTACTTACATAACTAGTTAACCACATAATCTTGACGATACTTATCTGACTAACTTCTTACATAACTAGTTAACCACATAATCATCACGTTACTTATCTGACTATCTAGTTACATAACTAGTTAACCGCATAGTTATCACGATACTTATCTGACTATCTAGTTACATAACTAGTTAATCACATAATCATGACGATACTTATCTGACTATCTAGTTACATAACTAGTTAACCGCATAGTTATCACGATACTTATCTGACTATCTAGTAACATAACTAGTTAATCACATAATCATGACGATACTTATCTGACTAACTACTTACATAACTAGTTAACCACATAATCATGACGATACTTATCTGACTAACTTCTTACATAACTAGTTAACCACATAATCATCACGTTACTTATCTGACTATCTAGTTACATAACTAGTTAACCGCATAGTTATCACGATACTTATCTGACTATCTAGTTACATAACTAGTTAATCACATAATCATGACGATACTTATCTGACTAACTACTTACATAACTAGTTAACCACATAATCATGACGATACTTATCCGACTAACTACTTACATAACTAGTTAACCACATAATCATCACGATACTTATCTGAATATCTAATTACATAACTAGTTAACCACATAGTTATCACGATACTTATCTGACTATCTAGTTACATAACTAGTTAACCACATAATCATCACGATACTTATCTGACAATCTAGTTACATAACTAGTTAACCACATAATCATCACGATACTTATCTGACTATCTAGTTACATAACTAGTTAACTACATAATCATCACCATACTTATCTGACTATCTAGTTACATAACTAGTTAACCACATAGTTATCACGATACTTATCTGACTAACTACATAACTAGTTAATCACATAATCATCACGATACTTATCTGACTATCTAGTTACATAACTAGTTAACCACATAATCATCACGATACTTATCTGACTATCTAGTTACATAACTAGTTAACCACATAATCATCACGATACTTATCTGACTATCTAGTTACATAACTAGTTAACCGCATAATCATCACCATACTTATCTGACTATCTAGTTATATAACTAGTTAACCGCATAGTTATCTCGATATTACATAACTAGTTAATCACATAATCATGACGATACTTATCTGACTAACTACTTACATAACTAGTTAACCACATAATCATGACGATACTTATCTGACTATCTAGTTACATAACTAGTTAACCACATAATCATCACGATACTTGTCTGACTATCTAGTTACATAACTAGTTAACCGCATAATCATCACCATACTTATCTGACTATCTTGTTATATAACTAGTTAACCGCATAGTTATCTCGATCTTACATAACTAGTTAATCACATAATCATGACGATACTTATCTGACTAACTACTTACATAACTAGTTAACCACATAATCATGACGATACTTATCTGACTAACTACTTACATAACTAGTTAACCACATAATCATGACGATACTTATCTGACTATCTAGTTACATAACTAGTTAACCACATAATTATCACGATACTTATCTGACTATCTAGTTACATAACTAGTTAACCACATAATCATGACGATACTTATCTGACTATCTAGTTACATAACTAGTTAACCACATAGTTATCACGATACTTATCTGACTATCTAGTTACATAACTAGTTAACCACATAATCATGACGATACTTATCTGACTATCTAGTTACATAACTAGTTAACCACATCATCATGACGATACTTATCTGACTATCTAGTTACATAACTAGTTAATCACATAATCATCACCATACTTATCTGAATATCTAGTTACATAACTAGTTAACCGCATAATCATCACGATTCTTATCTGACTATCTAGTTACATAACTAGTTAACCGCATAATCATCACGATACTTATCTGACTATCTAGTTACATAACTAGTTAATCGCATAATCATCACGATACCTATCTGACTATCTAGTTACATAACTAGTTAACCGCATAATCATCACCATACTTATCTGACTATCTAGTTACATTCTAGTTACATAACTAGTTAACCGCATAATCATCACCATACTTATCTGACTATCTAGTTACATAACTAGTTAACTACATAATCATCACCATACTTATCTGACTATCTAGTTACATAACTAGTTAACCACATAGTTATCACGATACTTATCTGACTATCTAGTTACATAACTAGTTAACCGCATAATCATCACCATACTTATCTGAATATCTAGTTACATAACTAGTTAACCGCATAATCATCACGATACTTATCTGACTAACTAGTTAACCGCATGAATATCACGATACTTATCTGACTAACTAGTTACATATGACGTTCATAGATATCTAAAATGACATAACGTAGGTATCTGTTAGCAGTAGTGGGCAATACATAATACTTTTTTGTGTTGACATAAGTATCTGTTAACATAAAAATTAACAAGTTAATCAGATGATAATCATGATAATTAAGTTACTTACTAGTTGTATAACGTGATAATTAAGTGGTTATGTGGTGGCAGAAATATGCCACCATAATAAATAGATCCAACAATTGGCCACTTAAGTAGGTATTGCTAAATTCCTGAGTATTTCTTTTTTTGCTTGACAAAAATACTTTTCTAAATTGCGTCACACAGACGATACAATAGTTGCAACAAATAGAGTAGTATGTATTCCAGATCAATGCCGCGTAGGCTACTAAGCAACTTTGTTTTAAAATGAAGAGAAAACTTTCTTTTCGACGATTGACTTTTCATATGTAAAAGCAAATTAGTTAAATCTATGTTCGGTTAAGTTGCAATGTCAGGGGGTTAAATATCAACGTTAAAAGTATTCCTGAATATTTTTGATAATGCCATGAATATGCGTTTCATCCTCACCAAATTCCAAATAAATGTATGTAAAATGCTTCCTCTCATTTGAGACAATATCTTGAAAAACGCAAAAGTCTCTTCGCATAATTTCGTACAATGATTATGGATCATAAAGTACTTGTAAATGTACCGTTAATTCTTGAAGTATGTATGTCTTTGACCTTGTATGAAAAAAATAAGATGTTTCAGCCCAGTTCTCATTTTCGCTGACAGTAAATCTCTTGCTATTATGTTTCTATGTGAAATAGGATTTCCATATGTTTCAATGTTTGTCAAAGATGACTTCATTGGGTTTTTTTTTTTATGTTTTGTCAAAGAAAACTTCATTAATATTTCAATAATGTTTACACACCACACTTGTGTGCGCAACTTGTATTTCAAATTAATGTAATTTGAAAATATCCGCAATTAGGTGGTTAAATCAGTAGGAAAATAGATGTATATTAATTGGTGTGTTTATATATAGTTTTTCAAGTTGTTTATACCACTAAAGAAAACACTACATACGTTGAATGAGAACTATAATATGCAATTACAAGTATCATGAACATGTGTCATATCAAACGTTAACCATTATAAGGCGGTAAAGTCTATTGTTTTAGTATTAAGTTTGTAAATAACAGTTACCTACTCTCGATAGCGGTATTCGTGTGCATGATCTCGATTATTCCTTTGAAAACATGTAAGTGCATAACTCTTGATCTATTAATTTGAACGTATGTTTTGGTAGAAAAGGGGCACATCATGTATGCTGGTGGTTAATACGTTATCTTGCTACAACCATATTCGACAAATACATAAGCAAAGCAGGTGAACTTTTGGTAATTGAAATTGGGGACGTTCTAATGTTTCTTTTTCGTCAATGTTTCCTCAGTAAACGTTTGTTTGCTTGGACTATACATTCGTGTTATGCAGACCCAACGAAATATACATTGAAAAACATCACAGCACATTCGTCTTCATTTAAATTGCTTCATACACAGGTTCTTGTTAATGACTTTCCCTAAGGGGAAGTGTATATTGGGACGCATGAATTTGTCTCAAATATGCATACATACTAGTGAACGAACAACCAATGAATATATTGTATTAAAATCGGCCCTGATGTTCAAATTCAAATGAAGTAAAATGTGCTGTGATGTATGTGAACGTATATTGTTGTGTGATATAAACGTTGACATACATCACAGAACTAATAGCTTTCTGCATAGTGTGTCGATTAGAAAGGGACTGCACAGCAAAACGTTTGTTTTTATTACGTCTTAGTTTGTTTAAGAATGGGTCTTCCGATTTCGCGATTTTCCTAGTAGATATTTTTGGAAACATTGTATTAATACAAAGGTTCGTAACTAATATATAGAAGAATGGACTGTTAGAACGTCTTCGGGACAGTTTGTCTTATACAGAAAACTACAGTATCAGTTCTCTGCTAATCCAGTATGGGACTACGCTAAACGTAATCCGAATATGCTACGTGCTTGTTTTTCTATTGCCAAAATAATTGCATACACGGCATGCACTGATTTCTCCCATTGCTCACGGTGTGGAAATAGTGATATCAAAATAAGTTTGACTGAGCATATTCTGATTAACTGTTTTTATGTATTCCTTTCAACAAATAACTTTTGTCAAATTTGGTAGTAGTACTTTCAATATGCTAGGTTCTTTGAATGGTAAGGAGTATGTTGAAGCTCTATTCGGTTTGAAGCCGAACTTGTACAGCGTACTGCTTAAAATTTATGATATATGTTTTACAAACATGTGGTACGTGTTTTGCACCCCCTTCCCTATGAACGCTTTTCTCTTCGTTTCGGTCAAGCGTTTCTTTGGTGGGAAGCTATTATCAACAAATACATTTTAGTTCAGCTACGGTGCATCTCATATACTAATATTAATTTTTTTTTTTTGTATTTTCTTTCACTCTGTCTGCCTGTCTGTCTGTCTGTCTGTCTGTCTGTCTGTCTGTCTGTCTGTCTGTCTGTCTGTCTGTCTGTCTGTCTGTCTGTCTGTCTGTCTGTCTGTCTGTCTGTCTGTCTGTCTGTCTGTCTGTCTGTCTGTCTGTCTGTCTGTCTGTCTGTCTGTCTGTCTGTCTGTCTGTCTGTCTCTCTCTCTCTCTCTCTCTCTCTGTCTCTCTGTCTCTCTCTGTCTCTCTCTGTCTGTCTGTCTGTCTGTCTCTCTCTGTGTCTCTCTCTGTCTCCGTCTCTGTCTGTCACTCTCTCTCTCTGTCTCCGTCTCTATCTCTCTCTGTGTCTCTCTGTCTCTCTCTGTCTCTCTCTGTCTCTCTCTCTGTCTCTGTCTGTCTGTCTGTCTGTCTGTCTGTCGGTCTGTCTGTCTGTCTGTCTGTCTTTCTGTCTGTCTGTCTGTCTGTCTGTCTGTCTGTCTGTCTGTCTGTCTGTCTGTCTGTCTGTCTGTCTATCTGTCTGTATGTCTGTCTGTCTGTCTGTCTGTCTGTCTCTCTATGTGTCTGTCTGTCTGTCTGTCTGTCTGTCTCTCTCTGTGTCTGTCTGTCTGTCTGTCTGTCTGTCTGTCTGTCTGTCTGTCTGTCTGTCTGTCTGTCTGTCTGTCTGTCTGTCTGTCTGTCTGTCTGTCTGTCTGTCTGTATGTCTGTCTGTCTGTCTGTCTGTCTGTCTGTCTGTCTGTCTGAAAGAAATAAAGTTTTTAGAAAAATATTTTTTCGTCAATTTCGTCAACTTTGTTGACGAATTGACGAACTTGACGAAGCTCTTCTGAATGACTGATGGCCATGAAACATGAAATAGGGCATAAATTGCATCCAATACGTCCAGATACATTATCTAAAGGAAAGAAATAAAGTTTTTAGAAAAAAAAAATTAGTCAATTTCGTCAACTAAATTGACGAATTGACGAAGCTCTTCTGATTTACTGATAGCCATGAAACATTAAATAGTGTCTAATTTGCATTTAATACGTCCAGATACATTATCTTAAAGAAAGAAATAAAGTTTTTGGAAAAAATGTCACAGTTCGTCACTCGTCAATTCGTCACTCGTCAACCTAACTTCATGGACCTATATACTTCATAATAAAACTTATTTAAGTATATATATGCCTAGTTTTTCACCTTATTTAATTTCTATTTATATTAGTCTCATTTTTCCGAATTATTTTCAGATTTTGCGATAACAGGACTTTTAACACATTTTCCCATATATTTACGCATTTAACCGCATCCTGCAGATCTATAAGGCATTTGCAAACCGTCTTTTTACAGATGCATGTGCGGCAGACGACTTTTGAAAACATTGTGCGCAAAGGAGATATTAGTCCTATTTTGCGCAATGTATTCTCATGCTATTCGATTATTATACTATAATTTAAAGAAATTTAATAATTATATTCGCCTATGTTTCCAAAGTCGTCAGTTGCAGAGTTGTTGTATATTGGAAAGGTTTGATTTATAAACAGCACTTAAATAATTATAGTTGATGCTATAGTAAACAATTGCGAGGCATCTACAAAAAACAGGAGCCAAGTTAACATAATCATAAATTACAAGATTCAATACTTTATTTACTTTTTTTCGGCAAAGCATTTTGACTTTGGCTATTTATAAATTACATAAATTACATTTCTATTGACTACAAAGTTGTGAATATTCTTCAATTATAAAAAGTCTCCAACATTCCAGCCGTTCATCGTTATTGATTATAGACACTTTTTCAATTGAAGTCATTATACCATTAATAATACACCAAAGATTCAGAAAACATGTCTTGAGTCTTCAGTTCAGTTGATCCAACAAAAAAAGACAACCATAAGCATATAAAAACTTAATGAAAATTGAATAAAGTTGAAAACATTGTGTTTTCAAGAATCTTCTAAGTGGTAAGCATCGAGGTTAGATAAATTGATTAAAAAATATCGAAATCATAAAACCCGAGTTGTATTACCCTATATACTACGAGTACAGAAAATGAAGTATCCTGTGTATCTCTTTACTGCCCCTCGGCATCAATAACGATGTATAGATACCGAATATTACGTAAATGTCCGGTAATTTCCGCTAATTAGCAAAATGATAACAAGAGCAGATAACAGTCAAATAAGTCAATAATTAGTACCGCTTAAACAGTGGTGCATTGTCTCCCCTGTATATGGCATGACGAGCATTGTGTCATATGCAGATTCCTCCCTGTACACTATGTTTGTACTACAGTGGTAAACGCGTTTCTGCCGTCTAAACAGATTCCTCCCGTTTCGCTATGTTTGTACTATAGTAGTAAACGCGTTTCTGCCGTCTAATCAGATTCCTTCCGCTACGCTATGTTTGTACTACAGTAGAAAACGCGTTTCCGTCGTCTAAACAGATTATTCCCGGTACACTATGTTTGTACTACAGTAGAAAACGAATTTCTGTCGTCTAAACAGATTATTCCCGGTACACTATGTTTGTACTACAGTGGTAAACGCATTTCTGTCAACTAATCAGATTCTTGCCGGTACTCTATGTTTGTACTACAGTGGTAAACGCATTTCTGTCAACTAATCAGATTCTTCCTGGTACTCTATGTTTGTACTATAGTGGTAAACGCGTTTCTGTCGTCTAAACAGATTATTCCTGGTACACTATGTTTGTACTACAGTAGAAAACGCGTTTCTGCCGTCTAACCAGATTATTCCTGGTACACTATGTTTGTACTACAGTGGTAAACCGGTTTCTGCCGTCTAAAAAGATTCCCCCTGTTACTCTATATTTGTACTTTAGTAGTAAACGCGTTTCTGCCGTCTAATCAGATTCTTCCCGGTACTCTATGTTTGTACTACAGTGGTAAACGCGTTTCTGCCGTCTAATCACATTCCTCTCTGTACACTTTGTTTGTACTATAGTAGAAAACGCGTTTCTGTCATCTAAACAGATTATTCCCGATACACTTTGTTGGTACTATAGTGATAAACGCGTTTCTGCCGTCTAATTAGATTCCTCCCTGTACACTTTGTTTGTACTATAGTAGAAAACGCGTTTCTGACGTCTATTCAGATTCTTCCCGGTACTCTATGTTTGTACTATAGTAGTAAACGCGTTTCTGCCGTCTAATCAGATTCCTCCCGGTAAGCTATGTTTGTACTACAGTGGTAAACGTGTTTCTGCCGTCTAATCAGATTCCTCCCGGTAAGCTATCTGTGTACTGCAGTGGTAAACGCGTTTCTGCCGCCTTATCAGATTCTTCCGAGTACGCTATGTTTGTACTACAGTAGAAAACGCGTTTCTGCCGTCTAATCAGATTCCTCCCGGTACTCTATATTTGTACTATAGTGGTAAACGCGTTTCTGCCGTCTAATCAGATTCCTCCAGGTACACTATGTTTGTACGTTTCTGCCGTCGAAACAGATTCCTCCAGGTACACTATGTTTGTAATATATTGGTAAACGCGTTTCTGTCATCTAATCAGATTCCTCTCGGTACACTTTGTTTATACTAAAGTGGTAAATGTGTTTCTGCCGTCTAATCAGAGTCTTCCCTGTACTCTATAGTTGTACTACAGTGGTAAACACATTTCCGCCTTCTAATCAGATTCCTCCCGGCAAGCTATGTTTGTACTATAGCAGTACACCATTTCTGTCATCTAATCAGATTTCTTCCGGTACTCTATGGTTGTACTATAGTGGTAAACGCGTTTCTGCCGTCTAAACAGATTCTCCCCGATACTCTATATTTGTACTATAGTGGTAAACGCGTTTCTGTCGTATAAACAGATTCCTCCTGTTACGCTATCTGTGTACTATAATGGTAAACGCGTTTCTGCCGTCAAAACAGATTCTCCCCGATACTCTATATTTGTACTATAGTGGTAAGCGCGTTTCTGTCGTCTGATAAGATTCTTGCCGGTTCACTATGTTTGTAATATAGTGGTAAATGCGTTTCTGTTGTATAATCAGATTCTTCCCGGTACACTAAGTTTGTACTATAGTTGTAAATGCGTTTCTGTCGTATAATCAGATTCTTCCCGGTACACTGTGTTTGTACAATAGTGGTAAAGGCGTTTCTGTCGTATAAACAGATTCCTCCCGTTACGCTGTCTGTGCACTATAGTCGTAAACGCGTTTCTGTCGTCTAATCAGATTCTTCCTGGTACACTATGTTTGTACTATAGTGGTAAACACGTTTCTTTCGTCTAATCAGATTCCTCCAGGTACACTATGTTTGTAATATATTGGTAAACGCTTTTCTGTCGTCTCAACAGATTCCTCCCGTTACGCTATCTGTATACTATAGTGGTAAACGCTTTTCTGTCGTCTAAACAGATTCCCCGCGTTACGCTATCCGTGTACTATAGTGGTAAACACATTTCTGTCGTCTAAACAGATTCCTCCCGTTACGTTATGTTTGTATTTTAGTGGAAAACGCGTTTCTGTCGTCTAAACAGATTCCTCCCGTTACGCTATCCGTGTACTATAGTGGTAAACACATTTCTGTCGTCTAAACAGATTCCTCCCGTTACTTTATGTTTGTATTTCAGTGGAAAACGCGTTTCTGTCGTCTAAACAGATACCTCCCGTTACGCTGTATGTGTACTAATGTGGTAAACGCGTTTCTGTCGTCTAATCAGATTCTTCCCGGTACACTATGTTTGTACTATAGTGGTAAACGCGTTTCTGTCGTCTAAACAGATTACTCCCGGTACACTAAGTTTGTACTATAGTTGTAAACATGTGTCTGTCGTCTAAACATATTCTTCCCGGTACACTATGTTTGTATTATAGTGGTAAACGCGTTTCTGTCGTCTAAACAGATTACTCCCGGTACACTAAGTTTGTACTATAGTTGTAAACATGTTTCTGTCGTCTAAACATATTTTTCCCGGTACACTATGTTTGTATTATAGTGGTAAACACGTTTCTGTCGTCTAATCAGATTCCTCCAGGTACACTATGTTTGTACTATATTGGTAAACGGGTTTCTGCCGTCTAAACATATTCTTCCCGGTACACTATGTTTGTTTTATAGTGGTAAACGCGTTTCTGTCGTCTAAACAGATTCCTCCAGGTACACTATGTTTGTACGTTTCTGCCGTCTAAACAGATTCCTCAAGGTACACTATGTTTGTAATATATTGGTAAACGTGTTTCTGCCGTCTAATCAGTGTCTTCACTGTACTCTATAGTTATACCATAGTGGTAAACGCATTTCCGCCTTCTAGTCAGATTCCTCCCGGCAAGCTATGTTTGTACTATAGTAGTAAACCATTTCTGTCATCTAATCAGATTTCTTCCGGTACACTATGTTTGTATTATAGTGGTGAACGCGTTTCTGCGGTCTAAACAGATTCCTCCAGTTACGCTATCTGTGTACTATAGTGGTAAACGCGTTTCTGCCGTCTCAACAGATTCCTCCTGGTACACTTTGTTTGTACTATATTGGTAAACGCTTTTCTGTCGTCTAAACAGATTCCTCCCGTTACGCTATCTGTATACTATAGTGGTAAACGCTTTTCTGTCGTCTAAACAGATTCCCCCCGTTACGCTATCTGTGTACTATAGTGGTAAACGCATTTCTGTCGTCTAAACAGATTCCTCCCGTTACTTTATGTTTGTATTTTAGTGGTAAACGCGTTAATGTCTTTTAAACAGATTCCTCCCGTTACGCTATCTGTGTACTATGGTGGTAAACGCGTTTCTGTCATCTAAACAGATTCATCCCGTTAGTCTATGTTTGTACTATAGTGGTAAACGCGTTTCTGTCATCAAAACAGATTCTTCCCGGTACACTATGTTTGTACGTTTCTGCAGTCTAAACAGATTCCCGCGGTACTCTATGTTTGTACTATAGTGGTAAACGCGTTTCTGTCGTATAATCAGATTCTTGCCGGTACACTATGTTTGTAATATATTGGTAAACGCGTTTCTGTCTTCTAATCAGATTCTTTCCGGTACACTATGTTTGTACTATAGTGGTAAACGCGTTTCTGTCGTCTAAACAGATTACTCCCGGTACACTAAGTTTGTACTATAGTTGTAAACATGTTTCTGTCGTATAATCAGATTCTTCCCGGTACACTATGTTTGTACTATAGTGGTAAACGCGTTTCTGTCGTCTAAACAGATTACTCCCGGTACACTAAGTTTGTACTATAGTTGTAAACATGTTTCTGTCGTATAATCAGATTCTTCCCGGTACACTATGTTTGTATTATAGTGGTAAACACGTTTCTGTCGTCTAATCAGATTCCTCCAGGTACACTATGTTTGTACTGTATTGGTAAACGGGTTTCTGCCGTCTAAACATATTCTTCCCGGTACACTATGTTTGTTTTATAGTGGCGAACGCGTTTCTGTCGTCTAAACAGATTCCTCCAGGTACACTATGTTTGTACGTTTCTGCCGTCTAAACAGATTACTCAAGGTACACTATGTTTGTAATATATTGGTAAACGTGTTTCTGCCGTCTAATCAGAGTCTTCCCTGTACTCTATAGTTGTACCATAGTGGTAAACACATTTCCGCCTTCTAATCAGATTCCTCCCGGCAAGCTATGTTTGTACTATAGTAGTAAACCATTTCTGTCATCTAATCAGATTTCTTCCGGTACACTATGTTTGTATTATAGTGGTGAACGCGTTTCTGTCGTCTAAACAGATTCATCCAGTTACGCTATCTGTGTACTATAGTGGTAAACGCGTTTCTGCCGTCTCAACAGATTCTTCCTGGTACACTTTGTTTGTACTACAGTGGTAAACGCGTTTCTGTCGTCTGAACAGAGTCCTCTCGTTAAGCTATCTGTGTACTGTAGTGGTTAACGCGTTTCGGTCGTCTAAACATATTCCTCCAGGTACACTATGTTTGTACTATTGTGGTAAACGCGTTTCTGTCGTCTAAACAGATTCCTCTCGTTACGCTATCTGTGTACTATAGTGTTTAATGCTTTTCTGTCATCTAAACAGATTCCTCCCGTTACTTTATGTTTGTATTTTAGTGGTAAACGTGTTTATGTCGTCTAATCAGATTCTTCCTGGTACGCTATATGTGTACTATAGTGGTAAACGCGTTTCTGTCGTCTAAGCAGATTCTTCCCGGTACACTTATTTTGTACTATAGTGGTAAACGCGTTTCTGTCGTCTGAACATATTCTTCCCGGTACACTTTGTTTGTACTGTAGTGGTAAACGCGTTTCTGTCGTCTAAACAGATTCCTCCCGTTACGCTATCTGTATACTACAGTGGTAAACGCATTTCTGTCATCTAAACAGATTCTTCCCGGTACACTATGTTTGTACTGTAGTGGTAAACGCGTTTCTGTCGTCTAAACAGATTCCTCCCGTTACTCTATGTTTGTATTTTAGTGGTAAATGTGTTTCTGTCGTCTAATCAGATCCCTCCTGGTACGCTATATGTGTACTATAGTGGTAAACGCGTTTCTGTCGTCTAATCAGATTATTCCCAGTACACTAATTTTGTACTATAGTGTTAAACACGTTTCTGTCGTTTAAACATATTCTTCCCGGTACACGATTTTGTACTATAGTAGTAAACGTGTTTCTGCCGTCTAAACAGATTCTTTCCGGTACACTATGATTGTACTACAGTGGTAAACGCGTTTCTGTCATCTAAACAGATTCTTCCCTGTACACTATGTTTGTACTATAGTGGTAAACGCGTTTCTGTCGTCTAAACAGATTCATTCCGTTACTCTATGTTTGTACTTTAGTGGTAAACGCGTTTATGTCGTCTAATCAAATACTTCCCGGTACACTTTGTTTGTACTACAAATGTATAGCGGTAAACGCGTTTCTGTCGTCTAATCAGATACTTTCCGGTACACGTTGTTTGTACTATAATGGTAAACGTGTTTCTGTCGTCTAATCAGATTATTCCCGGTACACTATGTTTGTACTGTAGTGGTAAACGCGTTGCTGCTGTCTAATCAGATTCCTCTACGTACTCTATGTTTGTACTATAGTGGTAAACGCGTTTCTGTCGTCTAATCAGATTCCTCCACGTACTCTATGTTTGTACTATAGTGGTAAACGCGTTTCTGTCGTCTAATCAGATTCCTCCACGTACTCTATGTTTGTACTATAGTGGTAAACGCGTTTCTGCTGTCTAATCAGATTCCTCTACGTACTCTGTGTTTGTACTATAGTGGTAAACGCGTTTCTGTCGTCTAATCAGATTCCTCCACGTACTCTATGTTTGTACTATAGTGGTAAACGCGTTTCTGCTGTCTAATCAGATTCCTCCACGTACTCTATGTTTGTACTATAGTGGTAAACGCGTTTCTGCTGTCTTATCAGAGTCCTCTACGTACTCTATGTTTGTACTATAGTGGTAAACGCGTTTCTGCCGTCTTATCAGAGTCGTCCTGCCCTGTGTTCCATAGTCACAAAACCCAAAACGTGTTTTGCGAAACCTACATAGGTTTCGTCGATAAACCGTTATATTTAGGAAATAAACATATTTCAGAAAATGTTGACTTAGATCAGTATCAAACTGAAAACGTTTGGTTATATGATAAAACTTGAGGTTGTAAAACATGAAAGGCTAGCGATTAAATTCGGTGCCGGTCAGGTAAGCCATTACTTAGACTTATAAGTAAAAAACGATAACATTTGAAAGCACAACTGGCTTGAATAGGTAAGCCATAAATACCAATTCAAAATTATTATATGTATAGCTTTAATAATAATGTGCTTTTCCAACGAAAACACACATCACGTGAAAGTAATAACTATTATACTGTTTTTCTTGAATTGACGTATGTATCTCTGTAATTGTAGATTTAAGTTAATAACGAATCTGGTAATCTATAAGAAGGTATTTTGATGCATGTATAAATAATATGCGGAGGGTGAAGACTCCGAGGAGACTGTAAAGATGCCCAATGTCGCCTGAGTCTTCACTGGATTATGCATTAAGACATGAAGTCGTTAGACATGTCATATATGTTTCTAGACTATAGTCATGACTACGATATCATCCTACACGCAAGTAGTTTCTCATAACGTCATACGACTTTAGAACGGTCTGTTTTCGTGTGGTGTATTGAACAGATCTCGAGTTTCTTACTTTATTAGAAACACTTTATTATTATCTTAGTTCTATTCCAAATAGGTTAAAACTTTCCGACATGAAAACACAATCGATTGAAGCAGGCGACGTGTTTGAAAACATTGTGGGAATTTCTCTTTTATGAGGATTTTCTCTTTTTCCAACAATGTTTTTAATATAGTTAATGAATTGACAGTTACCTTATATAAACCTAGATGTGTTCTAAAGTGTATAATGCAAACTAGTTGCATGTCGCAAAGGGAGGGCTAATATGCTGAATCCGATCATCGAGATTCGGATAACAATTCGTATAACAATCCTTGTTTTGTTTGTTTGATTAAATCGGTCACCATGGCAACAGAATATACACATCATTTAATGAATAAATATCACGTCGTTGATCTGTGAATCGAAAGGTTATATTCTCAAGGTACCATGCTTAGGGTCATCCTCGTCAAATACTCAGTTCTGAACTGTGAGAGTTAATGGAATAATCATGACGTCTAAGGAAAAACGTTATTTTGCGGTTGAAATGTTCGGGTATTAACGTCTCCAGCACCGGTTGAAATGTTCGGGTATTAACGTCTCCAGCACCGGTTGCAATGTTCGGATATTAACGTCTCCAGCACCGGTTGCAATGCTCGGGTATAAACGTACGGAATCCTGTTTGGCTCATGTCGCCCGTCGTCCGTCGTACCTTAGGTCGACGCGCGACAAAGCGACACGACGCACGACAAAGCGACACGACGGACGACAAAGAGACACGACGGCATGTCGTTATGTCGTGTCGCTTTGTCGCGATGTCGTGTCGCTTTGTCGTCCGTCGTGTCGCTTTGTCGTGCGTCGTGTCGCTTTGTCGACCGTCGTGTCACTTTGTTGGCCGTCGTGTCGCTTTGTCGTCCGTCGTGTCGCTTTGTCGTCCGTCGTGTCGCTTTGTCGAGCGTCGTGTCGCTTTGTCGTCCGTCGTGTCGCTTTGTCGTCCGTCGTGTCGCATTGTCGTGCGTCGACCTAAATAATTTACAACACGATAATGCGACACGACGGACGACAAAGCGACACGACGCTCGACAAAGCGACACGACGGACGACAAAGCGACACGACGGACGACAAAGCGACACGACATCGCGACATTCCACGAACGACGTACGACGTTACGATGCGTCCGTCGTGTCGCTTTGTCGTCCGTCGTGTCGCTTTGTCGTCCGTCGTGTCGCTTTGTCGTGCGTCGTGTCGCTTTGTCGTCCGTCGTGTCGCTTTGTCGAGCGTCGTGTCGCTTTGTCGTCCGTCGTGTCGCATTATCGTGTTGTAAATTATTTAGGTCGACGCACGACAATGCGACACGACGGACGACATTGCGACACGACAAAGCGACACGATGGACGCATCGTAATGTCGTGCGTCGTCCGTCGACCTTCTACTCTTCCAAGTCGACGTGCGACAAAGCGACATGACGCACGACAATATGACACGACGCACGATAAACCGACACGACGCACGACAGTACAAGGGCGACGCTCGACGGACTACATAATGTCCCTTCCGTCGTGCGTCGTGTCGCTTTGTCATGCGTCGTGTCGCTTTATCGTGCGTCGTGTCGCTTTGTCCTGTCGCTTTGTCGTGCGTCGTGTCGCTTTGTCGCGCGTCGACCTAAGGCACGACGGGCGACGGACAACATGAGCCAAACAGGATTCCGTATAAACGTCTCCGGCACCGGTTGCAGTGTTCGGGTATTAACCTCTCCAGCACCGGTTGCAATGTTTGGGTATTAACGTCTCCAGCATTGATTAAAATGTCGGGTATTAACGTCTCCAGCACCGGTTGCAATGTTCGGGTATTAACGTCTCCAGCACCGGTTGCAATGTTCGGGTATTAACGTCTCCAGCACCGGTTGAAATGTTCGGGTATTAACGTCTCCAGCACCGGTTGAAATGTTCGGATATTAACGTCTCCAGCACCGGTTGAAATGTTCGGATATTAACGTCTCCAGCACCGGTTGAAATGTTCGGGTATTAACGTCTCCAGCACCGGTTGAAATGTTCGGGTATTAACGTCTCCAGCACCGGTTGAAATGTTCGGGTATTAACGTCTCCAGCACCGGTTGAAATGTTCGGGTATTAACGCCTCCAGCCCCGGTTCAAGATTGTAGATTTTCACGAAAGCGACCCACGGACTTATGACAATTCCTGTGGATCGCTACCAAACCTATGCAACTATAGCATTCATCTGACAGATGTTGAGCCATTGATCATATTATCAACATACAACCTCTCACAACATTAAAGAAAAAAAAAAGGATAAAGTATTCATATATAGTTTATTTATATATTCCTTATTTTGCCTAAGAAATCGACTACTGCAGATTTGTTTGATTATCATGTTAAAGAATATGATAAAATTAACAATACATATTCAAATATACATATATAAATATTTACAATTCTCTCAATAGTCGTGAATATCACGGTTTCATTTTTCTGTATAATGTTATTATAAAACGTCTTAAATTAACACCATTTAAATGAATAAATTGTTCCTTCTCGGTTGACGCTCTTATTAAAAGTTCGTTACAGTCAATATACTGCTTACACTGCTGTCAGTCATAATGCACTAGAAGGCAAGTTGTTTGACTTAATAGCCCTGTCACACTATTGCGTATGAGAGAAACGTATTAGTTAAGTATGAAAATTCACAAATTAATTTTCATACGCACAAAAAGCCCTTTAAAATACAGAATTGTTTGTATACTTACCGTATTGAACATATGAGTAGCGTATTAGTAGCGTATCGCCAGCGTATGTCCAGCGTATTACCAGCGGAGTCTGCGTTTGGCTGGCGAATGAGTAGCGTATGAACTGCGCATGTCTAGCATACCGCTATCACGTGACAAAGTGCGCAGCGGATACGCTTACCATACGCAAATCATTCGCGAGTTGTACGTTATGTATACGTTACTCAATCGTCAGACATACGCCAATATGTCTATATACGTTGCAGAAACGTCAGACATACTTTAGAACTACATTACTCATGCGCCATCAATACGCTAGCTGTACGGTTCACCTCAATGCCAGCGTACGTCAGCGTAAGACCAGCGTACTCGACCTATGTGTAGCGTACCTTTAGCGTAACTTGAGCGTTTTCAGCGTATGCCTTGCGTCTGCTTTGCGTATAAACCATACATCCGAAAACGCACACATTTTTAAGGCATGCTTAAAAAAAATGTTCTGCCTCGCCGTATGCCAGCGTATACCAGCGTATGCGACCGTGCTTGAAACGTATACAACCTATGCCTAACGTACCCCTAGCGTATGTCAGCGTATACCAACGTATGCGTGATATTATTCATGCGATGGCATACGCTTGTACGATACGCAACAGTGTGACAGCGCCATAACCAACAGGCCTTGAAACATTCTAGTCTTTTCTTGCAATAAAGTTTACTAACTAGAATTTTTTAATTCATCTTCCACGGCAGACATATCATATTTACGACAATAAAAACAGTATCTAAATGCACGATCAATATTTGAATGCCGTCCTTTCTCTATCATTAATTTGTGTCCAGAGAACATTCTGTAAATTGGATAAATTAACAGACAATTATTGTTCTGTATTTAACACTGATTTTCGTGTCTGTAATATTCGGCTTTTTTGCAAGGAGCCAATGTAAGTAAATATTTTATGTATTGCATACTCATTTTAACGTTCTGTAAAGTTTCGTTTAAACATATTTGAGTTACCTGTGTTCTAAGATAACCAGACATATCCAAAACGGTCTGAAACAATACTTTATTTTTCACATTTAATTTATGGAGCATTAATCCCCACGTATATATCGAATGCAATCATGTTTTAGTTAAAGTAAAGCCATTTGCAAACTAAATGTTTGGTTTTTGAGACAATAGAAAATATTTCAGTATGATTTCTTTTCCTTGATACTTCCACTCATTATGCACATAATTATATATTAAACGGAAACTTAATCATCTATTAAACCTTTCTCTAAGAGGACGTACACTGTCTTCTTTCCTTAGCATGGGTATGCTTTGTGTCAACGGTTTGTGAGTTGCCTGTACTCTGAGACTATTTGCTTCCTTGGCTTTAGTACAGCTTTTGCCTTTCTGACGTTTAACCTATAGACTGTCCATAAGTTCATCAATCTGACCCATGAGTTGAATAATCACATCATTTCCGGATAAAAGTTCCTGTGTTTAATTTGTCTATACAATTCACCCTTCTCTACTAAATTAGCCAGTGTCAACAACTGCGAAGTTTGACCCCTACCTTTTGGTTCAATCACAATACTTATAATTAACTTTTCCCAACTGTTTCTGTGTAAGATCAAGTGTTCTCACCACTAAAAACAGTAACAACTTATTATTCTTTACTAGAACTTTTGCTTTTCTGAAAAAAATTGGGAAACTACACAGAAATCAATAATTATCATCTATCCGATTTTTAAATATGAAAACCTCCAGACTATCAAATAGTTGTCTTACCAAATGTTGGCTCTATCTTCAACCCCTTATATATGTCTTCAGCAGGACTGGACTAAGAAATGGCATTCTCGACTTATGATTTCCATCTTGTGTAATGGCTTGATTCCGACAATCATTTTCATTAAAGTGAAAAAAAGAATACCATTGTAATAAAGTTTCAACTGATTCGTGTAGTGCTATTTTTTTCTTTCCTATGAACACTTACAGGTAAATTTCTAATCTTGAAGTGTCAAGAGTCAGATTGTAAACAGTGAGTTCCTTCCTTGTTGTACAGGAGTGTAGGCATAGACTTACGACTAACCCGCCAGTAAAGTTTTTATCTGCGTAAAACAAAACAAATGTCTTAAAGGTGCTGAATTCCAGATGGAAATCAAAGTTTTAAAATGTTGAAACTTCTGCAAATATTGCTAATAGTGACAATAAAGTAAGTAATAACTAGTTCAAAACTAGTTTGGTAGTAAATGTTGAACAACAGTCATTTGATAGTCAATGAAAATTTACAACATTTGCTGGAAAGTGAAATTATTACTCTAATTTTATCTCAGAATTATGATTCTAATATTTCAAGACAACTTTTGAAGAGTTTGTAAACTTATCTATAGTCTGGAGTTCAGCACCGTCAAGATTTTAGAAAACATATGAGCCGACCCGCGAGAAAACCAACATCACGGCCTCTGCGTAATGCATCGGCCCGGATCAGTCTCAGGGGGATAGAGGTATAGAGTTATGATTTCTGAAACAGAAAATCCCCCTGAAACGAAAAGTGTGTAATTGACAAATTTGGCGCTATTAAGGATTGCATTCGTAATTCATGCGCATGCTTTTCCGGGTTGATACATTACGCAGAGTCCACAATGTTGGTTTTCTCGCGGGACGGCTCATATTACGTATCTGCTGTGAAGATTGTTTCAAAGGATACATACTAAGCAATAGAAATATAATCTAGATATATACCTGATGTCCCATTGAAGAAATAAAGCAACATCATTTTGACAACTATTTTGTTCAAATGGTAGCCTCTTTTTTAAACTGTTTTAGATCAACATGAGACATCGATTCCATATTAAAAAAAAATCTTATACATTTGTTTTGGGTTTGTTATGTCTATATTTCATAAATGTTGTCGAACCTTGTAACCAGACAGAACGGACATATTCCAAGTTGTACTGAATCAGGGATGTAACCAACAACTTCCTGGTACATGTATGCTGGGAATACAGAAACTCTAACCTTGCATTTGCTTTACTAACTACTAACCTTGCCATAGACTCATCATATATATTTTGGTCCAGTGTGGTACCAAGATACTTGACAAAATGTCCAGGGGGTAACGAGTACTAATCCATTGATGAACGATATCAATGTGTATCGGTGGATATGTAATTACTTCGAGAGGCTTGTGCATTCTAAGTGGTATATATGTGTAATATAACATTGTTCGAGTCTTTCGAGGCTTGTGCATAGACCTATGCAGTCATGGAAGAAGGCTTTGTGAATATCCTGTCAGGATAAGAGAGTTTCCCCACCTCTACCTTACCTAAATAATGCAATGTGAGAAGGCGCGCATGGGTCCTAAATATATTAGAACATATACTTCTTAACATAACTTGAGTATATATATATGGCATGTTTTGCTTGAAAGGACCTATTGATTGAATATTTCACAATTGCGAGGATTAATTAAGCTGCAAATCGCATAATTTGGCTCAACATTCTTCAACAATAGACAACACGTTCTTTAATTAGAGTTGTATCCCTTTACATGGTCTTGAACGAACATGGATGACTGCTGTATCAGGAAATAAAACCGTCGATTCCAAACCCAATCAGCTGAGTTCAATAGACAATTGATTTATCTAAATCATTCATTGACGCCGCGTGGAAGCGCGGCGTCAGTATGGGATAGGTTTTAATTTTGTACCATGGGGTGACGTAATCGAAAAGGGAGCAATCAACAAATATTATTGTATAAAAAAACTCTGTAATACGTTTGAAAAAACAGCCTTTATGATTGAATAAATTGTATTAACTGATTTAAGAAACAACAAGATACAACATATGTACAACTTTTACCGTTGTTACAAAACTTTAGACACATTTAAATTGTTTTTAATAACTGTTCCCCAACTAACTAGGCTAAGCTATTTTTATGAGATGATTTACGGAGTTCATTAGGCTACGCTATTTTAATTGTTTGGTTTACTGCTCTGAAGAGCTCAGAAAAAAGATTCGGGTGATGTTTTTTCCTATTTATTTCTGTTGTATTACTAAACTTAAAACGTTCCTTCCCATACAGTTGTTCATTCAGACCAATGTATTCTTGATATATGTTGACTATACATGAGAACTTTTTCTTTTAATTTCATAAATGCTTAATTTTGATATAAAATATCTTTAAACTTGTTAGAATTATTTGTATTTTTTGTTTATATACTCTCGTTTTTTGTTATCATACTTCTGCTCAACTTGAAGGAGAATAGACTTCCCTCTCTCCTTCCAAACGGTAAACCAACTGGTTTGAAGACTTAACTTGTCATTTCACGATTAAACTTTACATGCTGAATATCACATAGATCGTAGCATATAAAGTGTATAATCCTTACGTCAAAATGGACTCTTTATGCTCTTGATAACATTTTACTATAGACTATGGTATCCAGGTGAGCAATAAAGGAACATCTTGTACTTCTTGTTTAAGATAAAGGTACATTTGGCCTTCTTATTCAAAATATTTACATCCTGTCCGTTTGCACAGGTTATTTAAATGTATTGAACTGCATCTGCTTCCCTTTAAGTCATGCTTTAAAATCATGCGCGGCGTCTTTGATGCTTAGCATCAAAATGCGTCTTGTCGTTGTTTTGTAGAGATTCGATAAACGTTTCCCGATAGTAAGAGACCAAACACAAATTTCGGGAAAAGGTCTCATGCAATGTGACACGTCAATAATTCTATATATAATAATGATGATTCGAAAGTGTAGGACATGAAAATAAACCTCAAGGATTGGAAAATATACCAATAGCAAGTGGCTGAATATACATACACAGGTTTGTGTTACCATTTAATCAAAGAGTAGTAATTGATGGGAGACTCTTTTCAAAGAAAATGTAGTTCATCTATTGTGTTTATGTGCTGACTCTTATAGAGGATCTACAAATAATTTAAAGTAAACCGCTCATAAACTTGAAAGATCCATATAATCTTTGAAAGAAAGGATCTGCAAATAAAATGAACCGCATCGATGGTGTAGTAATAGAACGTCTGCCTCGGTTTGGGAGGTTATGGGTTCAATCCCCGACCGTCATTGGCGCGCTGGTGTCAGGATTAATATAATACTGGCAATTTATCCAAGAAATCTCGAGTGTTAACCTTCAAACGTTTTAAAATAAATGACACGTACGAACGAGTAATCATTATTCAAAGGTTTTAAGTAGCTTGTACTTCAAAAAAAGGGAACAAGGCATACACCTCTCGGACTGTCGAGGTGCATCCTTATCTCAATCTTTAATTTTCACTGAGCCCCATAGTTAAGTATTCGTGCAATGTTATCAATAGACACAATTCGTTGCTTCACTACTACCAGAAATTCACAAATAACGAATTGTTCACGGGTTACGTTATTATACTATAAAACTACACGTATGACAATTTCACCGGCTACATCCTTATACTATAAAACGGGTGGTAATACATTGCGTTTCACTTTTGAAATACACTAACGCTATCACTGAATGTAAGGAAGACCCACACACAGCGAAAGAGGTGACTTCCGGGGGATGGCTACTAACATTAATCCTCCATGTCTCACACCATTAAAGTAACCCAAGGAAAAAGGTTGTTCTTTCTATAGAAGCTTCCTATAACATTTCATTATTTCAGTTCAATGATTGCTGAGAAACAGCGAAACGCAAATCATGGTAAATGACCCTAAGAATACTAATCAAGGGAGAAATAACTCTAATCAGGCACTACACATCTTCTAGTTCAATCCTGGAGTTTGAGAAGAGGCACAGACACAATTATTGGAATAACACATTATGTACAATAACCAAGGGGCCATAACTCTCTAAGGAACCAACCATCTGGAATGTCATCAGGCGTAGTAACGAACGATGTTTTCAAACTGATTGTTATCAATGACTGACGCCAGTCAGTACAACTATATGTGTTGCTTTAAATGGCATATAATTCCTCTTATGAGCAAGGACTCCCTTTTCTACAATGTTTCCAAAACAGGCGTCTCCCGCAGATGCGTCAAAATGCTTTTACAGATGGGAAAGGTTTAAAAAATGATCATCAAATGACTAAGGTGAAACAGTATTTTATTGATCACTTTCAGTTATTGTGCTAGTACACTTCATTCTTAATAAATACATTATTATATGATTCTCCTATATAATGCACTTGAAAGGGCGATGTAAAGAATACAAAAGAAAGAATACACTGTACGGAAATATACAATAATAACACCTTCCTTAAAATATATCTCTCTCCCCCACCAATCTCTCACAATATCTCTCTCTCTCACAAACACGCACAAACAAACACACACACACACACACACGCAAAGTCGCTCGCTCGCACGAACAACCCTCCCCCACCCCCACCAAGTTATATTACAAATACGTTATATCAATTTGACATGATTATATACAATTGAACATATATTAATAAGTCATTATAAAACCTTATATTATGGTCTGGAAATTAAAAAACATATAAATAAATAAATAAAATAAAAGTCAATGATAAACACAAAATACAATGTACGTCAGGCACGATTTGTATCGACTGTACGTGTCGAGGCCACACTGAACATCTAAATCGAACGTGTAGACAAAGCCACGGTGAAGTAATAAGATAATGCAATTTCGTGTATAGATGTTGCCAACCATGGTAACAACAAAATATTCATGGACAACCTTAATAATAGACACGTTTTGCTATGTCACATTGTATAAACTATCACTTGGTGGGAGAAACTACAATACCCCCACCACAATAACAAAGTTCCTGTTGTCAGATTCCCAGCAGTAACTGACATACAGTTTGTCTCTATTAAAGCTCAGAGCTATGGGACTCTCCAAGTTTCGCAGCTTTAAATCTAAGAGGGTCTCGGGACTCTCTAAACTGTAATCGCGTCGGTACAGTTTGTGGTGACCCGAGGCACAAATATAAATATATACTGGCCCTGACCCTTCCATTGTTTTGTAAGAGACCACTTTTCCCTTCTCATTCATACAAAGTACTTTGTGATTAATCCAATCAGTTATAAAGATTTTGCCATGACAAACAGCGAGGTAATGAATATAGCCAGTGTGTACCTCAGTGTTTATAATTTTTAACGTGACTCCGTCTGTGGACAACATGGATACAAACCAGTGAGAATCATTATACCCATCACCACCATTACAGAGGGTAAAAATCGTATCTGCACAAAAATCTATAGATCGACAACGTCTCTTCGTATTTATATATTTCGTTTTTACGGCAGGGTTTTGTGTGATATCAATAAACAATATTTTATGTACCCACGGTAACGTAACAACTAACATAGAGTGTTTATACGGCTCTGCTCGGTTTGTTACAGAAATATCGGACCAGTCATTTGTGGACATGATGCCCTGCTCAGTGGGTTCTCGTTTTACCTTTATTTCTGTAACACCGAAAGGTTCAGACCCAAACCGAATATAACGTTGTAAAATGTTAGAACCCGAACTGAATATTTTTATACAAGAATTATTATTATCAGAAACAAGCCACATACCATCATGTAGTCCACATACTACAGTTATACCACAATCACTCTGATCTATTTCGTGCTTAACATTTACTCTATCGACGATAGATACGTCCTCTCGTTCAAACTTTCTTTCTCTTTCTCTCTCTTTCCTCAAAGTCCCCAGAAATTTTCTTCTTTTTGTTTCTCTCTCACAACTCTCATTCACTAACTTTACCATACAATGTGATTTACCATGCTTCTCGTAACATTTACCACACAAGTATTTATTACGTACATAACATAAGTATAACGCAGCGATTTTACTAAGATTTAACGAAAAGCAAATATCACAGCTAACATTGATTTTGGTTTGTTCAGTCCCCTCTTGTGTTCCAGTTTGTAATGGCTCCTCTCTTATTTCCTCGAATACAAGTCCACCTTCGTTTGTTTCACCCACATCCATAGGAGCTTCTGCCATTTCAACTGTAAAAAGAGATTCATTCAGTAAGTCACTGTATAAAAAATATGAAAAAAGTAAGCCAATACGTAAAAACCTTCGTTGCAATTCTATACCAGTAGATACATACAATGTTTCCACGATTTTTGCCCCTCCACACTATTTTAGATTCCAGAACAAATGAGCCGTTCAACGAGAAAACCAACATTATGGACTGTGTGTAATGTATTGACAAGATCAGGCTGCGCTGTCCGCGCAGGCTAAAAGTGGCCGACACATCTCAGGGCGATGAAGGTATAGAGTAATGATTCCTGAAATATAAAATCCACAGGAGGCGAAAAAGGTCTGCCGGGATTAGCCTGTGCGGCATGCTTTAGTAATCCGGGTCGATACTTTACACAGAGTCCACAATGTTTGTTTTCTCGCGGAATGGCTCAAATGTAGAAAGCTGAAATAATATGAATGTTTAAAGATAGTTAACATTTGTTAAAAAAATCCATTATAGCCGTGTTTGTCAGAATATAATCTGATGATTTTCTATAGTATAGTGCAGTCAGTAAAGATGTGCAGATTTAGATCAGATTTAATCTAGATATACAGTAGTGGCACATACTTCACTGTATGGTTTCCCTGTGCACAGTTTATTTACACAGTAGTCCCTGTAATTATATCCAAAGAATTATAACTAAAGCATCGCCCATGTTAATAATTCACTCACAGTGTCGTTTCATACAAAGGTATTATAGGCACTATAGGTGACAATACACCAGTGTATGAAGTAAAATCCACTAGTGTATGAAATATGTAGGAAGTCTTTCCGTCCGCAATGAAGTCATTTTATACAGACGTATTAAAGTCACAATGACCTTGACCTTTGAACTAGGTCGGACAAATTCTAACCCCCATTCAACCTCTCTTGACTACCTGTGAAGGAATTATGTCCACAAATGAAAGTGCTACAGAGATGACACAGTTTTGAACAAACGCATGATAGTCACTGTTATCTTGACCTTCGAGCTAGGTCGATGGACCACGACCTTGTACAAGAAGCAGTGCTTTTGAACAAGTGATTTAAATTTCATAACAATCGAATAAAAAATTAAGTAGCTAGAGCAATGATGTCGTCTTGTACAGGCTCATAATAGTCACTTTGCCCTTGACCTTCGACATACGTCCATGAAACTGCAAAATCCTACAAGAAGCGATATTGTTGAACATGTGAATTACGTTTCGTAACAATCTGATAAGAAATAAAGTCGCTAGAGCAATAACTTCGTTTTGTACAGAATATAAACGTCAATGTAACCTTGACCTTTGATCGCGGTCTGTGAAACGTTAACTCGTACAGGAGTACTAATAAACATGTGTGAGAGGTTTACTCAAATCGGATAAATATAAAGTCGCTTGAATATGACGTCTTTCGGACACGTACGAGGGGTAATCCAAAAGTAAGAGGATTTGTTTAGTAATTGTTGCATTTAATGATAACATTAAAGAAATTCGTATCATATGTTTATTTGTTTATACTCTACTTTATGACGACTTACTATTTGTTTATATTATCATAAATTAGTTATAAATCTTTGTCATAGAAACGAGTAGTTGAGGCACAGGCGGACCACACCATACGTTTACAAGAAAGTAGAAGTTTAATCTGTGTATATACACCGACAAAAGATATCGAAAATTTGCATGAAATTAATTTGTTGGTATGTTGTTCGTATTACAGGTTAATGTTGTTGTTCCATGAATACAATCATTTTAGTTAAAATGCTTAGCAACGTACAAGAACGTCACGTACAAAATGACGTCAAATTAAAATTTGCTATATAGCAAAATTATATCACAGAATAGACAAAATCAAAATAATCTTTCGAAATGATTATTCAGTGGATTTCACCAGGAGTCAAGCAGTCACTAGCGATGTATAGATTACATTTTGTTCATGGTTTGAGGAAAGAACTAATGTTGCTTGAAAGAGAGCAAGGTCAGTCTGACGTTGAAAGCAACAGCGTCGGTGTCGATTTACACCATAAGAATTGTCATTCATTACAAATCATATGTAAAGGATTTCGGCGAACAGTGGTTGTGTAATGTCTTTAAGCAATGGCTACTGGGAAACGGATGGAACAAATGCGTTCATATAACTGTTATTATAGGGATAATACACATTTTAAGGGCGGCCGCAGATGTTCACGCCCGAGAAAATGTGTATTTTCGCTATTATTGCATGAAATAAGAGCAAACATCCAACATATAGTCCGCTGTAACGTTCAGTTGTACGATAGCCGCCGATGAACATGACCCGATAACGATTGAAACATGTGACGTCATAAAGTAAACAAGTTATGTTTTACATATCCACGAACCGGTCCTACATCAAGGTTGCCATCGCTTATTCGAATCGGGTCGAATTAAATAAATGCTCTTTAACTGTGAGTCTATTGCATGTTACCGATTATCGAGTTAAAGAAGCTGATGTATTTGTTAACCCAACAATTGCTCCTATTATACGGGAGATGCAGCGTCCATGTTTTGTTTACTAACGGTGCCCGGGTTATTCATATGTAAATCATCTAACCGGTCTGAAACGGCACGTACGCGCGAGAATCGCTTTGTTTATACACGTTTTCTCGCCGTTTACGCCCGGTTTTTGTAATGTTTCTGTATCCCTTAAGCGGGCGTAAAACATAGATTTTATGCAATAATAAAATGTTTATACATGTTTTCAAACCAACTTGTTTCGCTTCAAACGGCGACGTCAGAATTACATGGCTACCTTGGCCTGCCCTATTTAACTTACACTTTTCATAATCTCACAGAAATTTTATTTTTCAACCAATTATTCAAATATTTATCATGCATATAAGAGAAATGTGGACTTTTGATAAAATCAGGTTGATTTTCTCCAATTTTAATTAGTGTCGAAATTATAACAACAGTTCTATTACTTCTGAATCACCCCTCGTACGTACGTACGGTTGGATCCCTATATACCATCGAGAGGATGATACTGACAAGGAGAGGTAAATAATAATCTTACCCTTTTTTGTCTGTAAACAAAGGGCACTAAATCATAAAACGCAAATCCACCACAATGTCAAATTACTGTCTGGCTGAAATGTAACAATAACAAATAATCAAAACGTCTGTTAATGAGAAATAATTATGACCTGATAAACACACTGATTCCCAGAAAACCAGTGGATTTATCAAGTGATAATTTTCACGATCTACTCTGTATTTTAATTGTTAAGATCTAGTTTTAAATGTTACCAGTATTTTGTCTCCTTGTTAATTCGAATCCCAGTTAAGCCGACACTACTTCTGATTTTAGGCATAAAACATACATATTATTCTCTAATACATATAAATGGCGAATAAGACTCACATATTTACTAATATCCTACGAATGATGCATTACTGCGAACTTACACACTTCGCTAGAAATGACTTTATTGAAACACAATTACTTTTAGATCCATTAATTGAAATTAAGGCTAGAGACGTCCAGAGTTTTATTTTAGGCTATATTGATTTGGGGTTTTTAACATTTTTTCATATCGGTGCGGTCAGTTCAGATATGTGTTTTCTAGCTTCCTTACACCAGTAATCCACACAACAACTTTCAAAGTAACTGACTACTTTTTCACATAGTCTGTTAGCCCATTGGTGAAAGACGAATGACGCTTGTCACAGTGATCTTTGTCAAACATCGGAAATAATATTGGCCGAGCTAGGATTCGAGGTCACAACCTCTTGATTGATAGCCCCAGCTCGATTAACATTTTATACGCTATAGGACGGCTCCACTGACAGACACAATAGCGCGTATATTACCTTTAAGCCCCGGGCACAACGTATAGTACGAAATGTTGTCGTGGTAGACCCATAAAATATTTGTCGTGTCGTGGCCAGATCATGCAACATGCCCGAACAATATTTTAAATGGCCACAAGGGCTACGACACATTACAGATGGTATGTGCTCCAGAACTCCTCCCAACTCAGAGGTAACACCTTAAGACCAAGTCGTGACAACAATGCCATAAATATTTTAACATAAAAGGCATCAAATTCATTTAGGCCGCACCAATATATAGTATCCCTTCCAAAACTGTCCTTAAAACTGCGTTGAACAGCCTGGTTTGAAGGCGCGTATGCATGACTCATGCTTCACAGCGGTCAATACTATTTCATCTATGTGCCGGTGTATTGTTTTTTAGCAAGGGGCTCGTCAGAACCAATTGCTATACAAGGCGAATTCCGAAGACACTCATCAAAATCTAGGTTGGAATCAGTCGGAGCAGCTTTTCGATTCCGACTCAAACTTCTGTTTTACAAATAGTCAGGTACCAATGATAAAATATAAACCAAACGAGAATCAAATAATTAAAATGAAAGTTAAAAAAAAGTTGATATTTTATAATGTTATAACAAATTGACACGCTTTATATAACTTTGACACGAACTGGTTGAGCTAAATAGTCTAAGAATATGAGGGAAAACGAGTGGTTGAGCGATTTTTAGTAACAAATTATATGTGGCAAGGTCTAAAATGCGGACGCCTTCTGCAGACAATATACACAAAGAGTATATTGTCCGCAGTTTCCTCTATGTACTATAGTATGGAAGCCCTGGAGGGACTTCTTACTTCCAAACTGCTAACTTCATTACTTCTAACTTCCAACTTCCTTACTTCTAACTAGTAATGGAGTTAGATGTTAGAAGTGAGTGTAGTTAGAAGTTTGGAAGTTAGAAGTAATGAAGTTAGAAGTATGGACGTTAGAAGTATTGAAGTTAGAAGTATTGAAGTTAGAAGTAAGGAAATTGGAAGTTAGAAATAATGAAGTAAGAAGTTAGAAGTGAATGTAGTTAGAAGTAATGAAGTTAGAAGTTAGAAGTTAGAAGTGATGAAGTTAGAAGTAATGAAGTTAGAAGTATGGAAGTTAGAAGTATTGAAGTAGGAAGTATTGAAGTTGGAAGTAAGGAAGTTGGAAGTTAGAAATAATGAAGTTAGAAGTTAGAAGTGAATGTAGTTAGAAGTTAGAAGTGATGAAGTTAGAAGTAATGAAGTTAAAAGTAATGAAGTTGGAAGTTAGAAGTAATGAAGTTAGAGGTTAGAAGTGAATGTAGTTAGAAGTAATGAAGTTAGAAGTGATGAAGTTAGAAGTAATGAAGTTAGAAGTTTGAAAGTTAGAAGTAATGAAGTTAGAAGTATGGAAGTTGGAAATATTGAAGTAAGAAGTCCCTCCAGGGCTTCACAGTGTCCACAGTGTCTTCTATGTTATTTATTGTCGCAGATTCTGCATATTATATATTGTCCGCAGTTTCCTCTATGTTCTGTATTGTCTACAGTTTCGTCTATGCTCTATATGGCAAGTAGATTCCTTGATATTCGATATTGTCCGCAGTTTCCTGTCTATTATAATTATCTCTTTTTTTTTCAGTTTGTCTTATAAATTCCTCAAATCAGTTGTGCAAACGTCCTTTGAATCCTCTGCAATCAACTCTTTCAAAATGTTGCGATTTTAAAAATCAAAAGTACTGCACTACATTTTTCGCTTCTGCTTGGTGAAACCCTATTAGAAAATGATTGATTTGCTGCTATGATGTTTAACGTCGCTTCTAACAATATTTCAGTTATATCACGCCGTAAAAATGAATATTATAAAGGATTTATTTCTGCTTTGATATTTGAATATATTAATTATTGTTAGGCAGAGACCTTGATTGATTTTGACAAAAGTATCGCCTTAAATATACCTCTGTGATTATCAGTTAATGTGCCCCAGTTGTTGATGATGTTTATCTGTAGATCAGAGTGCAATTTAAAGAAATTCCATTATACGAATAATAAAGACCTTGTGTTCGAAGTCGGACTAAACCGTATATACAATTAAGTACATTTACCAAAATCGCACAGAAATTACGAGGGACAGTTTTGTAAGGCCAAGGTTTGAAGTCTGAATACGTAATATCACTTACTGTGTCGATATTTGCTAATATATTATTTAGACTTTAACGTTTTCAACAAGGGTTAGGAAAATACAATTTCACAAAAATACTTTATAAGATGCAGTTATGTCTTCCCTACCCTGGAGCCAATCCTTCTAGGAAAGCAGTACGACTAATGTTTCGGTGTTAGATTAAAATAGCAGTAGTATTGGTAATCTACGAAGAAAGTAATATAACAGAATGAATATTGTTGAAAGCGGCACAATATACTATCATAATAAATAAATAAAATTGAACAATTGCAGAAAGTAAAAGATTGGTAAGAAGTCTGCATATCCACACCAATTGTAGTGCCAATGTTCAAGTATACCCTTTCTACGTTGACGTTTTCAACATTTTTCGGTTATATGAAGGACAAACTACAACTGAAAAGCATGTATGTACTTAAGACATGGGTTCAAAGTCTGAAAATGCAACATCAGTAAATGTGCAGGCGTTTGTGTATATCCCGTGTACTTTTACAAGTGTTAACAATTATTATGTTTTAGCACACATCTTCATGTACCACGAATTGAAACCGTGTACTCAAAACCTATACTATTCAATTGACGACCTCATTATAACGAATTTTCTATCTCAGGAGAAAAAAACTTAATAATTAGTGATAATATTTAAATAATTTAATCATAAAGCCATGCTAAGGTCCTCAAAGAATGTGTTGCAATAGCATCAGTTAAAGTTGTCCAAGTTAAAAGTCACAAACAGTTATTTCAACGATGTAAGGATTTCCCATCGATAAGATATATGTTATATTGACGTTTAAGTATTTGAAAGCATATCCAATCTCATTTCGTATCGTCCATGTGCATGAACATGACAACACTGGTATTCTATGTCTTGATTGTGTTACAAAACCCCTTTAGCTTTATCTAACAGGAAGTACTTATAGATATGAGACGCGTCTTTGTATCCGCATGGTCTCACGCCGATTTGACTTAACGATATTAAACAGAGAGTCAGTAAGACTTAACAAGAGGGCCATGATGGCCCTGGATCGCTCACCTGATTTTGTTTTGTTTTCACTTTAGCTATATAAGCCCCGACCCCTGGCGGCCATAGTTTCCGACCAATCAACTTTGATTGACGGAATCTAATAGAGGGTCACTCTATGAACATTTCTACAACATTTTTAGAAAATCGGCCTGACACTTTCGGAGAAGAAGATTTTTTAAGTTTTCACTATAGCCATATAAGGCAAAATTTCCCCGCCCCCCTGGCGGCCATGTTTTTCGACCAATCAACATGGCTTGAAGGAATCTGTTAGAGGGTCATCCAAGGAACATTTCTACAAAAAAAAATGAAAATCTATCTGCCAACCAGTTTGGGAGAAGAATATTTTTTAAGTTTTCACTATAGCCATATAAGGCAAAATAGCCCTGTCCACTAGCGGCCATGTTTTTCGACCAATCAACATGGCTTGCAGGAATCTGATAGAAGGTCAGCCAAGGAACATTTCTACAAAATTATTTGAAAATCGGCCTGACACTTTCGGAGGAGAAGAATTTTTAAATTTTCACTATAGCCATATAAGGCAAAATAGCCCCGATCCCCTTGCGGCCATTTTTTTCGACCAATCAACATGGCTTGAAGGAATCTGATAGAGGGTCATCCAAGGAACATTTCCACGAAATAATTTGAAAATCTGCCAACCAGTTTGGGAGAAGAAGAATTTTGAATTTATTTTTATTGTGTTGCCATGGAAACCAGAATTCTGCATGGATCCCAAACATTTGATGGAAATCTGGTGAGGTCATTGAGAGGATGCTTTCTGTGAAGTGTCATCCCTACTGATCCACTGGTTACTGAGGAGAAGAAGTTGACGCACGATGGACGACGCACGATGGACGCCGGACAAAAGGCGATCACAATAACTCACCTTGAGCAAAGCTCAGGTGAGCTAAAAATCACTGAACGAGACTCAGATGCATTTACTTCAAACACTTGAAAAACTAAATTAATATGACAAGCGACTTCCCATTGCAAGCTTGGCAATGCTCTATTATGTTAAATTAAGTTATCAACTTAAAACTGTTCAATGTTATAGGTATAATCCCAACCTTAATTTGATTCCTTTTAAAAGGACAGCGTTACTTTATGGAGGCTACACATTACACAAACATTATACAAGTGTTTTACCGCATTCAGTACAAACTGCATTGTTTATTGAGACGGGGGACGTGATCATATTCTGGCTATTGTATCCATTGTTGATCGAAATGAACTGGTTTTCGGTACAATGTATTGGATGCAAAGATGCAAAACGCGGAACATCTTGGGTGTTTAACGAACGGAACGATCATCGCACATGAACAGTTCTCGTACATAAACTGTGTAACAGACAGAAGTCTACCTCAACTCCTGATTATACTAGATTATATACACGTTATAACTTAAAAAGGATTCAATATGATCATACTGAACCATTTCAATTTTTGCATTCAATAATAAAACTTCATTTATAAGGATTTCAAAATATATATTCACAGATAGATATAGGTTTAAACCAACCATGTTGAACGAATATTTGGCATATCCAACATATTCAATTATGGAATGTGTGCCATTCGAATGACATCTTGTTGCGAAATTTATTTAGCAAGCTAGAGAGTTCTATATATAAACACAACTTACTTTTATATAGGACTTAAGAATCAACAATAAAGCTTAAGAGGTCCAGTGATTTACTTCAAGTTAGAAGGCGGCTCGACTGACAGAGATTCACAATGTCTGTATCGGAAGTTGCAACAATACAGTGTTAGTCGATAACACGCATAACAGCACGACACGCAGGGTTCCAATTTAACGCATTATCTAAGGAGACCAAAATTTAATCGAGATAGCATTATGTTTGCAGACGCATTGGTAGCCTATTTTAAAACGGGAACAATGCGATTACACGAAATAGTGTATATGCATACTATGGTGGCATATTACTGCCGTAAGATAACCAGTAAATGTTTTGTACACTATTAGCAGGTTATCTCATTAGGGTTTGCGAATTTAACTTGATAAGTAACACTGGTTAACTAGATAAGATTCGTCTTACCACTTATTTGATATTCTCGGAACGTAAGACTAAAACAGGCATGAAAGTGCGCAGAACTGCCATCCATTGCATGTTTATTCTGTACTGTGCAACACTAATAGGTTATTTAGTTATGGTTTGCGAATTTCACTTAATAAGTCACACACCAACTGCTTAACTAGATAAGATTCGTGTTGCGAGTTACCAATAAATAGATTTATATGTCCATTCATTTCAACTGAAATTATATCTAGTTAACTACTTATTACTACACATAATAACTGGTTAACCAGATATCCAGTTGTATATAAATCGATAAGTGGCAACACGTGTTGCCAGTTATAGATCTCGTGTTTATTGTGTGGGAATCCACTGTGATCGAGTGATTAGAGTCGGGGATTTGAAACCTGGTATCCCGGGTTCGATCTCCAGTCGCGGCATTACGGTCATGGTGGAGTGCCCTTGGGCAAGGCCCATTTTCTAGCCTTGTACTGGTTTGTTTACCCAGGGATCATGAATAAGTGAACTGTCGCCGTGAATAACTGAAATAATGTTGAAAACGGCGTAAAACCCCAATAAAATAAAAATACAGTTTATTGTGTGGAAATTCGAGTGGAATTTCGAATGTTGTAAGAATTGTCAGCGTATAGTGAATTGGTAACGCAACTGGCTTAAGAACCTTTACGCATAAGACATGCGCGGGTTCGAATCCCGGCTAAGTCGTGTGGTTTTTTTATGCTTAGAAATACATTTCATCATTAATTGGTTATTTTTGTAGAATGGTTTTATCATATACTTAATGGAAACGCTTTCTTCGACCTCTTCAACGTGTTGATTCAAACAAAAGGATTGTGAATTTAAGAAAATAGTACTGAAAGTACAAAAATGCGGCGGATGTTGGCTCTAGAGTGTTAACACGATTTTCCTTCAATTTGGCCTAGTGACCTAGTTTTTAACCCAACATGTCCCATGTTAGAACTTGACCTTGATATCATCAAGAAAAACATTCTGATAGTTTCAACATGCTCAAGCGCTAAAAATGCAGTTTCCAGAGTGTTAACAAGATTGTCCTCCAATTTGGCCTAGTGACCTAGTTTATAACCCGGCATGACCCATATTCAAACTTGACCTAGATATCATATATTTAGAATTCTGAATTTAAAACTGCTGTAGCCAAAAAAGATGCTTCTACAGAGTTAACAAGATTTTCCTTCAATTTAACCTAGTGACCTAGTTTCTGACCCAATGTGACCAATATTCGAACTTGACCTGGATATCATTAATATAAACTTTCTGAATTGCTGAACCAAAAATTGCGGCCTCTAGAGTGTTAACAAGCTTTTCCTTCAATATGACCTAGTGAACTACTTTTTGACCCATCATAAGCCATTTTCGAACTTAACCTACATATCTACATAAAGACAAACATTCTGATTAAGTTTCAACATGCTCAAGTTGAAATAAGGCCTCTAGAGTATTAACAAGATTTCCATTCAATTTGGCTAAGTGACCTTGTTTTTGACCCTGCTTGACCCATATTCGAACTTTGCCTAGATGTCATATAGATAAACATTTTGACAAAATTTCAAGCTGCCTAAGCAAAAAATGTTGCTTCTACAGTATTAACAAGATTTTCCTTTAATTTGGTCTAGTAACCTAGTTTATATATATATCATTATTACAAACATACACACGATTTTCCCTCAATTTGACCTAGTGACCTACTTTTTGACCCATCATGACCCATGTCCGAACCCATGTTCGAACTTGACCTACATATCTACATCAAGACAAACATTTTGATAAAGTTCCTACATGCCCAAGTTGAAAATAAGGCCTCAAAATTGTTAACAATATTTCTATTCAATTTTGCCTAGTGAACTAGTTTTTGATCCGGCTTGACCCATATTCAAACTCGGCCTAGATATCATTTAGATAAACATTCTGACCAAATTTCAAGCTGCCTTCATAAAAAAAGTGCGGCCTGTAGAGTGTTAACAAGCTTTTCCTTCAATTTGACCTAGTGACATACATTTTGACCCGACATGACTCATGTTTGAACTTGACTTACATCATCAAGACAAACATTCTGATAAAGTTTCAACATGCTCAAGTTGAAAATGTGGACTCTAGAGTGTTAACAAGATTTTCCTTCAACTTGACCTAGTGACCTAGTTTTTGACCTCAAATGGCCCAGTTTCGAACTTGTCCAAGAGTTGATGGTGATGAATGTTCTGATAAACTTTCATGAAGATCCGATGCAAAATGTAGCCTGTAGAGTGTTAACAAGGGTAAAATGTTGACGATGCATGACAGCCGTATTTCCGTATTTTTCATTGCAGGGATTTTCTCAAAAGGTTTTTGAGCTACCCGCTTTGGGTCAGAAACTAGGTCACTAGACCAAATTGAAGGAAATTCTTGTTAACTCTGTAGAAGCATCTTTTTTGGCTACAGCAGCTTTAAATTTGGTCAGAATTATATCTAAATGATATCTAGGTCAAGTTTGAATATGGTCATGGCGGGTTAAAAACTAGGTCACTAGGCCAAATTGAAGGAAAATCTTGTTAACACTCTGGATACTGCATTTTTAGCTTAAGCATGTTGAACTTTTATCAGAATGCTTTTCTTGATGATATCTAGGTCAAGTTCTAACATGGGTAATGTTGGGTCAAAAAGTAGGTCACTAGGTCAAATTGAAGTGAAATCTGCTTAACACTCTAGAGCCAACATCCCCCGCATTTGAGTACACTCAGTACTTTGATTTTCTAATACGTATATTTGCTTATGCTATATTTGGAGAAGAACCTACATCTTTGAGTTTTAAGATGATATATGAATGAAAATATAGTAAATAGTATATGTGGTGTTAAAAGTAACCTTCTCTCACAATGTTAATAAAATTCGTTTGCTGCAGACGCGTAATATAAGCATAACACAATAATTAAACGGCAGACAAAGTGATATCTGAGATATCTCGCCCTGTAAAGTTCTTCGTAAATAAATAAAAAAAAAGAGTTATCCGTATCAAAATGGAACCGCTAGGACAACAACTGATGGCAAAGATAGCGACATAATAAACAGATGATCGCAAACACATTCGATGAAGTTAATCCTTACACACAAACAACTTATATGAAGCAGATGTCTTCGAAATTATTTAGAATAATATATTCCAATCGGAATTATTGAATAGAGCTGATAACATTGCGACAAAATGAAATATTTCTCATTATGTGCGTATAATATATGTACATTTTGAGCAAAGGTCAATTTCGCAGTGAGATAAATAATAAAATCCGACATTTGTATGCCGGGTTTAAAAATGTACCTATAGCAAATGGAAAGAAATATCAATTAAAGGGAATCAACTCTTACAGAAACCAAACTTGTTTCAAACACAAACATTGTTATCTCTCTTTCGAAGAGACTGATGATCGGCGAATAATGTAAATTATTACAGTTTAACTCTTTAATGTGAACATAGAATGCCTACGCCAAACTACGTTGCGACAGGCATGGCAATCGAGTCTCAATATTGTATTACTATTAACTTGCGCCTAGATGCAGCACGCCAACAATCTACAAGCATCATAATGGAAACAATGGATTATGGGGAAAAGGGTCGAGAATAAAGGGAAAGAAAAAGAAATGGTAGTAAATATTTCTGTGCGACTTCTCTTTCGCCAGTCATCCGGTTTCCAGGTAAGATAGATACTTTATTTTCAACTTGTACAAAATAAGTACATCATTGTTACAAATACAAATACAAATTCAATTTCATATACAAATACAATTACAAATTCAATTTAAATTTCATATCGTGACATATATACTACAATAGAATTCTATAGAATGTTACTCGAGAAAAAATAGAAAAGAATTGATTTAGTGAAAATATTTTTCTGTTTATATAATCTTGTAAAACCTCGCGGAGGTATGTGACTATTTCTTTCTTCAAAAGCATATTTTATGAATTTACATAGCTTTAATAATGTGGCTGGATTTTCAATTTGCATTAGATGTATAAACTGTTGCATGCTTGGCTTGACGTAATAGTAACGTTTAATGTATATTTCTCGAAGATTCTGGTGACAAAGGCATTCGATAATAAAGTGGTATTCGTCGTCGATAGTTTGTAAATTACAGTGCATACACACTCTCTCATTTCTCGGAATTCTTACTTAGTTTAAACATATTTTATTGCCATATCAAATTATTTAACATTATACAATGCACAGGTATATCATATACTATTATAGGCAAAAGGGTCTGGCCACAAGTTCTCACAACATTAGATTTTAGGCCATTCCCTTATTCTTACTCGCCCGTGTCTACCGGTTTCTATGCGTAAATCATGAGAAGAGGTGCGTAATTTTGTAAAATAATTTCTGTATTTCCTAAACGTTACTGTATTCAAATAGTTTTCTATTCTGAATTCTGATTTTATATGAATGTATAAATAAGATAAAATACTTTTAGATGCCAAATTAGACGTCCATGTTTGAGAACATTTGTCAAACAATCTTTGTTTAAATATGTGAACAAAATGCTTGTGATTAACTAAGTTAGGATTTTCCCACATATATATATAAATCCGTTTTGTTGAAGCATCTGTTTAACCTTTGATAACCAGTTTATCTTACCTAAGGTAAAATCTTTTAACATTACATCATACATTGTTTTTAATAAGATATTTTTTGTTTGTAGAAGATTTATCCAATATTTGATTATCATTATGTGCCTATTTATAAATACTGGGTAACGACCCAACGCCCCATATACAGCTGCATTACAAGTTGATTGTTTAACTCCTAATATTGTTTTGCAAAATTTCAAATGGATTCGTTCTAACTCTTTAGACTTGCTGAAACCCCATGTTTGACTCCCATAATTCAAAATTGGATTTACAAATGCGTCAAAACGTTGCAGCGAGACTTTTGGATTAACATTGTGTTTAAATATATTGCTTACTAAAACATGCATAGCTTTAAGTGATTTACCTACCATATATTGATTATTTAGTGCAAAAGTACCTGTATAATTAAAAAACACTCCTAAATAGTTCAAGTTATCGACTATTTCAACTTCATTGTTGTTATAAAACCATTTTTCATTTGGTAGTATTTTACCCCTTTTTCTAAAAACCATGATTTTAGTCTTGTCAATGTTTACCTCGAGTCCCCAGTTTTTACAATATTCATATAACAAATTTTAACCTATGTTGTAGGTCTTCTTGAGAGTTACCAATAATTACCATATCATCTGCAAACATTATTATAATCAAACAAATTTCATTTAATGTTAAACCGCATTTATCGGAATTTTGTAAAAAAAAGATCGAGATCCTCTAGGAAGAGAGTAAAAAGTGCAGGAGAGCTCGTTTGGCCTTAGATGAGTCCAATCGAAATATCGAAAAAGTCTGAAAATGAATTGCTTAGTTTCACGCAGGATTTTACTGAGGCATTCATGGACCTGAAGATTCTGAGAATCTTTCCATCCATTCCCATATTAAATAACTTATACCACAAGGCATTTCTATTTACTGAATCGAACGCCTTTTTTAGATCTATAAAGGCGCAAGGTAATCGTAATTTTGTATTAAGTATATGTTCTACAAGATTGGATAATATAAATATTGCGTCACTGGTGCTAAAAAAAATCGAAATCCGAACTGCGAGTCTGATAAAAAGTTGCTTTCTTCGAACTATGATTCAACTCTCGCGTTTAGAACGTTAGTAAATAATTTACCCAAATTACTCATAAGAGTTATCCCTCGGTAATTGTTTGCATCTGATTTGTCTCCCTGTTTATGTATCGGGATAATATAACCCTTAGACCATGCTTCTGGGAAGTAACCCCTATCAAATATAATGTTAAACATATCAATCAAATGTCCTGAAATAATATCCATTGACTCTATCAAGTATTCATTCATCAAATTATCGCTAAGGGCTAAGAGCCTTGTTTTTATTTAAACGCTTTACAGCCGACTCCACTTCCGACACTGTAATTGTTTTATTGAGTTCTTGAAATGTATTTTCGCTTGCTTCACAAACGTGGAATCAAATAACTCAGAAAAATGATTTTTAAACTCATCCATAGGTATTTCGGTAACTACCGTTTTTGATTTACTTTTAAAGAACTTCCAGAAATCCTTTGGTTGTTTTTTACGTAAATTTTCGAAAAATTTCGATTGGTTAATTTTAAATATCCGTTTTTTCAAGCGAATGTTTTCTTATATTATAATCTACTGCTGCACATTAATACCCTACTCTCCGTTGATTTATCATTGTTAAATAAATTCAAGGCATTCTGGTAATTTCGTCGAGCCTCAATGCACTCACTGTCAAACCATTGTTTATGCTTGGTTTGTTTAGTACTGGTATGGTAAGTGCGCTGGAAAAGCGGTTGTGCAACGTTTTGTATACATTCTGAAATATCACTTATTATTTTTCCTACACTATTTTTGGAATCCGCTGTGGTCGAGTGGTTAGCGTCGGGGATTTCGAAACCGGGTTCGATCCCCAGTCGCGGCACTACGGTCATGGTGGAGTGCCCTTGGGCAAGGCACATTTTCTAGCCTAGTACTGGTTTGTTTACCCAGGGATCATGAATAATTAAATTTAATTGCGCGCTAAATGACCTTAGCTGTCGATGCGCCATAAAACAATATACATTCATTCCTACACTATTTACATCATCATGGTCGCTATCATATACTATGTGGTTTAAATTGCTCAACCCTGAAATAATACTATGCCTGAAAGATTCTCTTTTCCGAGGATTCCATTTATAATATTTAACTGTATTAACTGAGGTTGTTTTGTTATGTGGCATGTTTTGACAGTTGAGAGTGAATGAAACGGTGCGTGTTCACTGAACATTGTGAAATCGCCAAAATGAACTCATGGATATTATTAAAATCACGCTTTTTTCAATAGAAGGTAATCAATTGTACTACTTGATTGCTTAGAGAAATATGTAAACGAGCCTGTATATTTGTCGGCTCCCGTTAGTTACACTGAGCGATGTTGACTTAAACAAATCCCAAAGTGTTTTACCCCTCACATTACTTGTACAATCTAAGGAGGCCCTATTCGAGGCTTCACCAATGCTATTTTGATGTTTATCCTTTCAGCATTTAAGCAATGGCTTAAGCATCTGAAATTCGATAAAATACAACGATTGTAAAACGACATATCAATTGATAAATATTTTGCTGTATTTATATAGCATTGATATTAAACATTTGTAATTTGCTTTCGGTGAATCACCTGTTTGTGTTGCAAGACTTGGAGAGGACGATCTATTAAGCGTTATCTAAATATCTTCAGCAATTTGGACGAATCTAATACTCCATCAGATATCCACACGAACTCAAAACAATGTTCATGTAATACAGGTTTGACCTTAGTCCCCATGAGAGAAAATATAATAATATACAGTTGCGGATGTATTTGAATACTGTTGATAACTGTGAACATATCAATATAAATTGTAATAAATAGAAAATTCGATGGAAAGATAGTTTTGTTCTAGTTAGAAAAAAGGACAGAAAATGAGAAATTGCTGTTTAAACATTTAACTGATGCAGGGATGTCTGAAGTAATGTGTATGAAAAACTGCTAAATATTTCTCCTTTGCAATTAATTTTTCTATATCTTAGAAGAATAACATATCTAAAGCAGACATATTTGAAATTAACTAGGTAAAACTTTGGAAAATGTGTTTAAAAAAGCGCATGATAGTATAACGACTGAACAGATATGCCGAATATTTCCGAAAATAGATAGATAGATAGATATTCTTTATTTCCTCCATATTTGAAGAGTTAGTACATTTCATAACAAACATTACAGAAGTGAGAACATAAATAAATACATATATACACACAAACATATAAACCTACATATATATACACACATATATACATACACATACACATACACATCCATATATATATATATATATATATATATATATATATATACATATATACATATACACATCCACACATAGTCCTTGAAAACGGGGAAACAAAAAGGTTATTTACAGTAGTACAATTTACATGCAGTCAAAAAAAATAAATATAGTCCAATTCGTAAATCTCCTCGGACGAAACGAAACTCAGAGAAGACATATATGGACAGGTGTATGAGACACGTTTAGAAGTAAAAAATAACATTTGCATGTAATGAATACAATGATCAGCCTGTGCATTCGGGCATTCTTATCATTGTCAACACTGTTCGTTACCCATGAAACAGTACTTATATCAAAAGCAAGTCTTTACCAATGTGGTAATTTGATAGAATCACTCATGATGATACAAATAGCTGGATACCAGGGGAATAGGCTTAAAATATAAATCACTAACACAGTTGATTATATATTCCATACTCACAAATATTCGCTAATTTTAAGGACTTTTGGTTCCTCAAACTGTTCCGTAATACGCTGTTAACGTAGCATACGGGTACATGTTAATACGTGATGGCTGAAAGAAAACGCATTTAGAATAAATGGTGATTCATATAACAGCTTATTTGTTCTACTAACCAGGATTTATAAACCTTAACAAGCTTGACATCTTGTGTAGTTGTATTAGAGTAACCTTGAAGCAAAGTACCCTTATATCGGCTGTTATTTGTAGGGACGGGTAACCTGATATTATTTCTATAATCTGTTGTTCAGGCATTAACTGACATAAGGCGTTATACGACTTATTACCTAAGGCAGTATGTAATCTGCACCAGAGGCGATCTTGGTGATGATTGTTATTTATACAAAATAATACTAAGTGTGTGACTATATCATCTATAATTATATGGCATTTGGGGCATGAAGTCAAATATTTGCGAGAAAATAAGCGTCCAATAAGTAAAATTAATGTTTTACAGTAAGGGAGATAATCTCGATATAACTGTGCAAATCGCCATGCATTACTAGGCGTGTACTCGCTGTGGAATAAAAGGTATTTAGTTAGAGTTTCGTCTCCTATTAATCTGTTCCTATATTCTTCATTTGTATGGTCAGTTATTGCTCGATTTATGATTTTCTTCCATAATGGCAGTTTAGGAAATGTCGCGCTTTCCGCAAAATCTAACAGATATTTAGTAAGTTTGTATTTCCCAAATATACGATATATGTCTGGCATGAAACCGAGGGCGTTTCGAGGTGAGTTTAAGAATTTTACAAACCTTTGAATGAACATGATTTTCAACATTTTAGTTTCTGAAACATAGCAAAGCTGACCGAAGAACAAGAGTTTCCTTTTGTCAATTTCGTATTCTAATGGACGCATTGCGATGGAGCTAAGAGCGACAATTGTTCTAGTTGAATACGGGAGTGATTGCATATGTTTGATGCACTGACTATGAGCTTTTTCGAGAAAATGAATGTGTTGTTTTGTCATGTCATTCCATATACTTCGACATGTTAAACCTTTCACACAAGATCGTAAAATGGCATTGTTATTAAAACTAGCTACCAAATTGTTAACATACATTTACATAGGAAATGCGCTTTCTTGTTGTCGTTACAGATGTCAGTCGCAGTATCTGTTAAATGGTAAAGTTTAACTAAATGTCAACATCTGCATGTTTATATATTTCCTTGCAGGTTACCGACTCCACACTGACAAAAGTAACTCAAACAGGGATCAAGGGAATGTTCAACTCTAGTATATGTATAACGTCCAACATATATACATACAGTGGTGTATTTTACCCTTTCCATTAAACAACATATCTGCGACTTTGTTAAGTCAACATTTAGTCAAAGGGTTGGAATGTCTATACAAATGAAAGTATTATAAATGGATAAAGTTGAATACATTTGAGGCATTTTTTTTTTCCCTTT
>JASEVX010000004.1:13609354-13722861 GCA_031761405.1 Serripes groenlandicus
CAAAAGGTTGGAATTACATTGGGCAGTTTGTTTTATGATGTTTCGAAGATTAAATATTTGTTCTGTTATCCCCTTCCCCTTACTGCTCTAAGACCAGCGAGTTCTATTTATTGGTGTTTGTGTATTTCTTTCGATATTCTTATTAGTATGATCTTAACCATTATTTGTTGTTGTTGGTATGAGAGGTTTTGTTAGCATATAGTTTCTCTCTTGAGACAATTCCTCAGCTTAAAATTATGCCAACGTTACAAATCATGTATTGTGGCAGAGACATATACATACATTTATATGTCTTTGATTTTTGTTACTCATTTGTCATTATAAGATAAACATTTCTATCTCAAAGTTTAGGCATTAGATATATATTATATATGGTAAACTTTAAGACCGATGATCGAAGAAATTATCGTTTTTGTATATATCTCTCATGTATAGACCTGATATTTCATATATATTTTTACACATTTTATGTGAACTCTTAAGAGTCATTTTAGGTGAACTGGCTGCATGTTTTCTCATCATGTGACATGAAACTCCTTCATTTCTGATATTAAGATCAGTAAATATGAAATTGTACTGCTCCTCGATGAATTTTGATTCCAAACTTCGGTAATGTTTAGTTTTCAGAGACAATAAATAAAACGCACATTTACGATCCGTGGGCGCAGTCATTTTCCTATGCGTCTGTACGTAGAAGAGTTTCGGAAACGTAAGCCTCATTCCGATTGGTTTATGTGAATTCTATTCTTTTCTGTCATAACGACAGTGAAAACTCCCACGGGTGATGTTGAAGCATAGCGGAGTCGGCAACCGGCGGTGACCGACGAGGCCATTACATATCAAAGGCCTAAAAGTGGGTCCCGTGAGAGATGCGCTAATACAGGACATCCCGTGTCTGTGTTGGGCATCCCTATATTTCCATAAAAGATATTAGATATTTTTAAATTGTGCGTGGCATAGACAAAGCAATGATTGAAATATTGGATTGTTTGATATATGTCAGAAGCCGCTTTGCAATGTTCCGTTTCACTTGACATACAAAACAGCCTTTTCTTAGGACACCAAAATCCGTGAATCCATACGCCAATAATATAGTGCACAAATACTTGAACGAGTAAGAATGCAAACATACGCAAACGTCAAATAATTAAAACAAATACACTTAATCTAATTAAATAATTAATATATCAATTCTTTTGATGTGAAAATGTAATATTTGAATGTACATATGACATTTTTGATATCATTGCGCAAATCAAACTTCACTTGTGTACATACACTACACACGCACAATTCACGTGATCAAATTTGTGTACACTACAAACGCACTATTCACGTGACCAAGATTGTGAACACTACACACGCACTATTCACGCGATCAACACTACACACGCACTATTCACGTGATCAACACTACACAATCACTATTCACGTAATCAAGATTGTGTACACTATACACGCACTATTCACGTGATCAACACTATACACGCACTATTCACGTGATCAACACCACACACGCACTATTCACGTGATAAAGATCGTGTACACTACACACGCACTATTCACGTGATCAACACTACACACGCACTATTCACGTGATCAACACTACACACGCACTATTCACGTGATCAAGATTGTGAACACTACACACGCACTATTCACGTGATCAAGATTGTGAACACTACACACGCACTATTCACGTGATCAAGTTATAACAAAATAGACAAACATGACCGATAGCGAACCGTCTGCTTGACTCAATAAGCATTTAGCGCTACGCCTTAAATTGTCGCTATTTACGGCTTAACTCAAAAACCGGAAAACATTGTGACAAAAGGAACAACTGCTTAAAGCGAAAAAAAGAATGCCACAAATGTATTCAACTTTATCCATTTATAATACTTTCATTTGTATAGACATTCCAACCCTTTGACTAAATGTTGACTTAACAAAGTCGCAGATATGTTGTTTAATGGAAAGGGTAAAATACACCACTGTATGTATATATGTTGGACATTATACATATACTATAGTTGAACATTCCCTTGATCCCTGTTTGAGTTACTTTTGTCAGTGTGGAGTCGGTAACCTGCAAGGAAATATATAAACATGCAGGTGTTGACATTTAGTTAAACTTTACCATTTAACAGATACTGCGACTGACATCTGTAACGACAACAAGAAAGCGCATTTCCTATGTAAATGTATGTTTACAGTTTGGTAGCTAGTTTTAATAACAATGCCATTTTACGATCTCGTGTGAAAGGTTTAACATGTCGAAGTCTATTTTCGGAAATATTCGGCATATCTGTTCAGTCGTTATACTATCATGCGCTTTTTTAAAGACATTTTCCAAAGTTTTACCTAGTTAATTCCAAATATGTCTGCTTTAGATATGTTATTCTTCTAAGATATAGAAAAATTAATTGCAAAGTAGAAATTGCTAATATTTAGCAGTTTTTCATACACATTACTTCAGACATCCCTGCATCAGTTAAATGTTTAAACAGCAATTTCTCATTTTCTGTCCTTTTTTCTAACTAAAACAAAACTATCTTTCCATCGAATTTTCCATGTATTACAATTTATATTGATATGTTCACAGTTATCAACAGTATTCAAATCCATCCGCAACTGTATATTATTATATTTTCTCTCATGGGGACTAAGGTCAAACCTGTATTACATGAACATTGTTTTGAGTTTGTGTGGATATCTGATGGAGTATTAGATTCGTCCAAATTGCTGAAGATATTTAGATAACGCTTAATAGATTGTCCTTTCTAAGTCTTACAACACAAACAGGTGATTCACCGAAAGCAAATTAAAAATGTTTAATATCAATGCTATATAAATACAGCAAGATATTTATCAATTGATATGTCGTTTTACAATCGTTGTATTTTATCGAATTTCAGATGCTTAAGCCATTGCTTAAATGCTGAAAAGGATAAACATCAAAATATTGATCATAACTTACGATTTTAACTATTTGTGATGTGTGCCCTAAACGAAATATATGTGGTATGTCCTGCTTATAATAAGCTCGGGACTTTTTACTTCCACACGAAATGGAAATAATCATACCCAACACAAGAACTATTCAATGAAATTTGGCTGAACCCAGACTGTGTATAATAACTATTGCGATATTTTGGTAGTGTCATTTAAAATCAGTAAGTTAAGTTATACGGAAAATACTACAAGCTTAGCCATATACATTTTCATAATGGTTTTATTAGACCAAACGTCATTCTTATATGTTGTGTAACTTGTGCAAAATTGGCCAGAACCTTAGATATAAAAACAAATCAATATTTACTTCTGTGTATGAGAACATGTTGCGTATGCAACACAATTGAAAGTTACAAGTTTGAATATATCTCGACTAAAATATAGACATATTTATTGAAAGTATTGTCATTGAAAAGAGATGATAGCCTTTTTTTCAAAAGGAGAGAAGAAAATAATGAACGCTTCTCTCTTTTGATGTCTCTTTAATGCGATGTCACTTATGTGGACTTATTATGTATATGTAAATTTGTATAATGGGCCGGAGTCTTAAGTTACAGAATAAGCATATTGTATTTCTCCATCCCTGAGGTATTTTAAAAGTTCCTTTTATTTTGTGGGAATAATATGTACATTATGACAGAAGTATCAACATAGGCCAGAAAAAAGATAATGTACCTGATAACACTGTGTTGGTTGACAATATATGCTGCAGCATTACCCTACAGGCTGTAAGGTGAGAATCTGAAGCATTTGACAAATCCGTGCTTTCATTTCCAAGGACATTTTTATTATGTTATGTAACAATTTCCCATGATTGGATTACTGACGCAAAGTTCACATTTGATTTTCCGGTTTATTATTTTGGACAATATAAATAAGAGGTAAAATTAATAAACTTTTAAAATTTCATTCTTTCGAAAGTGTTTGTCAAATTTCAAGATAATTTTGAACAAATGTCCCTGCAGTGACTCTCTACATATTTGTTAAAACCATATTGATTGGTTGAAAACGCATCAGAAAAGGGATCAATTAAATTATTTAAGCTTCAAAAGATATCTCCTCATTTATCACTGGACCAATATCAACCAAACTTCATTAATTAAATAATCTACATTGAACGTTGTTTGCTGCGACATCGGCAACGGGGATGTCCATACTTTTCTAATTGATTTAATATTGAATGCTTTATTACAAATGTCCCTTTCTTACAAGCTTTTCTATGTACAGTGTCCACTCCTTGTGGTTTGAATCCCAGTATTTATCCAATTTTCTACGATATTAGCAGTTACAAATTGGCTACTATGCCATCACTCAGGTCATATATGTGGGGCTAACTTAGCCTTCATGCCGTTTTTGCATTAGCCATCATAAATTAACTTGTTTATTTTCATCGAAATATTCTTTTTCACATTAGAGTTCTTAAGTTTCATTCTCAGAAAATAACCGAGATATTATATAGTTGTAAATATTTGAACAGGATGAACATCTGGAAATTAATCTATGTCTTACTACCATTATAGCTTTTTTGAGATTTCTATCATATGTTTTATGACAGTCTTTGATTTTGTCTGTTTTACTGTAATCATTCAGTTGTTGACATGTTTTAAATGTCAGTTTTGCTGTTTCCCAGTGTATGAACCCTGAAAGTCCAGATTGCTCGTAATGAGTAGCCAGACGCTTCCCTTACTGATTTCCTCAATCAGTACATGATAACTTTAATTACACCATAAATAATGTTTTTATGTTGTAACTGTCTAAAACATGTTTTTGCATTCAAAGGGTTAGATAACAAATACTGAGCCGTTCCACGAGAAATACAACAATGTGGACTTAACGTAAAGTATTGACCCCGAATAGCCTGAACATGCCGGGCTGGCTAACCCGGAAAGACACTTTTCGCCTCCTGTGGATTTCTGTTTCAGGAATCATTTCTCTATACATTTTTCACCCTTAGACGGAATGTGTCGGCCTGGATTAGCTTGTCATATCTCTCTGTCAGATTTGTTGATTGCCCACAGATACGGAATTTATGCAACATGTATTCGTTGTGGTACATTATTATATTGCTTTTTGACTAGGCCAGATTAAATTACTCTTTACATTTGTATCTTAATTTCATTTAAAAAAAGAAATTCGCGATAAAATGTTTAGACCCTAGAAGTAAAATATGATACTAGATATGAGCAACCAGAAAAATTATTTAAATCATACGAAACGCAACTGTTTCGGTAGATTAAACATCTGTCGTCAAAACTCTTCTATTTTAGCTATTATTATTGTAAACATTTATTGATCGTAGACTCTGGATGCATCATTTGGTCTACTGCACCCAATAAACAGGAATCCACTGTACTGTCATGAATGTTCATGGATGGGATTTGAATAGAAACATTGGGGAATATGAGCATTAACAAATGTACCCTATAGACCCAAATTCGAAGTTGGTGGTCAATTTTTGTTCACAGAAATAGTTTATAATGGCCTTATGCCGCTATATTACATTATAACTAGTCTGTCATATTGGTGTGTTGTTGTTGTTTTACGTCTCCGGTTAAACATTCGCATTTCTACCGACAGTACTTTCAGTACCTATAGTACTTTCAGTACTTTGATATTTTAATATGAGCCTGTATGATCAATATCGATTAGAATGTCTGTCCAATTGCAAAAAGCCAAATGATTGGCGATTTATATGTTATTAGGATAGCTGACATTTATAAATCAATACTGTCCCCTTGTTTATTCACACTATTTCACTTTGCCAACTGTATTCACCTTAAAACTCAAATTAATAAACAAGCGAGAGTTTAGGGGAGGTCAATATGGAGTAATATATCTATAGGTGCTACCTATTTAAGAAAAAACAGTAAGATGATTGTAAAAAAGATTAAAGAGCATACTTTGGCAATAAAAATGATTTATAGGTAATTGACTAGACGATAATAATGTTAATCTCATGTTTTCTCGCATTATCAGAAAATGTTCGGAATTCGTTTTGCTGATGTCTATTATTACGAACAGAAAATAGCAAAGTAAAGACTTTCAGAAAATCAATGAATAACAATTATAATGAACAAGGTTTAAACATGAGGGCCAATATGCTTAAGGTCCTTAATCAATTACCCGTATTATGGTAAAGAAGCAAATGTGTAACAGCCCTTTTCTGATGCCATCTGGCAACTACCTTTTTAAACCAGTCAATATGACTGGAACAAGTTATGTAAGAAGTCACTTTTCTGCTTAACCCTTTCGCTTATAGAGACGGTTTCTGACTCCTTTGCAGCAGATGACTTAGGAAAAGATTGTCGCCAAATGTATAATTGCTCAATATGTGAAAGTTGTCCTTTTTCAACAATATTTGATGAATAATTATACTTTGTATGAGTGAATCTATAACTCGTGCATAGGAATTTGGGATATTTCATGTTGATACCACTACGGGAAACGACGTCGCTCCATTTGACGTTACGCCAAATGAAGTGTTACGGAAATGACGTCACGTCGTTCTTTGGCTACGATACAGCCAAAATTTATGTTCTGACGTCGAATTGCGGTCGTTTATTTAAAAGTTCCATTTATTTTTGGACTTGTTTATACAAAAGTTAGATCACACGAAAATAACACAGCACTTTTATGACCAAAAATATCGATCTAGATTTTTTTTTTAAAGATTAACTAGACGACAATAATTTTCAATCTGTGTTTTATACATAACCAAAATGGCGGCCCCCTAGGATTGGCGAGGGTCACTTCACAAACCTTCGTGGGTTATGAAAAAAAAATCTCACACATGTTACTTATGAGCGAAAAAACCCATTTATGGTGTTTTCGTAATATATCTATAGGTGCTACCTATTTACGAAAAAACGCAAGATAATTATAAACAAAAATTAAAGATCATACTTTGGCCATAAAAAAGGATTTATAAGTAATTGACTAGACATTAATAATGTTAATGTCATGTTTCTTGCATTATCAAACTTATTGGGACTCGTATTGCTGTCGTCTATTATTACGAACAGTAAAGACTTTCAGAAAATCAAGGAATACATCTATAATGAAGGATAATGAAGGAGGTTAAAACATGAGGGCCAAGATGATCCTTAATCAATCACCTGCATGATGGTAAAGAAGCAAATAGATCAGCCCAACGACGTCGCTCCATTGACATTACGCCAAGATGAAGTGCTACGGAAATGACGTCACGTCCTACATTGGCAACGATACAGTAAAAATTTAGGTTCGGGCGTAGAAGGCTAAAGCTGTCTTTTTTTTTTTGACAAACGGGAAAACATATTTCTTACAGAGTTCCATTTATCATTTAACTTTTCGTACAAATGTTAATTCCCACATAACACCGTACTTTAAAAAAAAAAGATTAAAAAGACGACAATTTTCAATCCGTGTATTTCGTCTCATTTTATACATTCCCAAAATATCGAATTTAAAAAAAATATATTAAAAAGACGACAATAATTTTCAATCCGTGTTTTTCGTCTCATTTTATACATACACAAAATGGCGGCTCCCATGGATTTGGCCAGTTTCATTTCAGAAAGATTCCTAGGTTATTGAATAATAATAAAAAAATCTCACACCTGTTACCTATGAACGAAAAAACCCATTTATGTATTTTTTTCGTATTATCTTCACAATTCAATAACATGTCAGTGTTAGAATACTCCCGTTTATCTCCGTCCCGGCTATTGGTATCAGAACATATAAATACTCCTAGAGATAAATGTTTGTTTACATTGCCTCCAAAAACATACAATAAACACATATTCATAGCCAAACTGAGCGATAAACAATTAGAACAAAAATAAACATACAAAAGTTACCAGGTGGTGTAGGTAAAAAGACATGACAAATCAACATGTAAAGTTTGAACTTATGAGTTTTCAGGTGGGATACATCGTGCTGCCGCCAAGTTTAATATGGGTCGTGCTGAATCCATCATGTCACATGGCAAAGGTAATTATTTAATAGGAATATAACTTTTATTTTTGACGTTAGAAAGTACATTGACAAACATAGCTAAATATACAAAATATTCAGACACATGGGTCATGAGATAGCAAGAGAATTTTTTAAAATATACAAAAGAATCTGTGAATTAAAAAGTAAAAAGCAAGATATTTTCGGATAAAGAGGCTTAACCTTGAACAAAGTTAATATTTTCAGCAATTGTTTGGTTTCTGCTTTTAACAATTAAATACATGTTTGCATAGATGGATGTTTATAAATAAGTGACCACGTGTTTTAAAAAATATTGTGGAAGGTTTTTAGATGAATTGGATCTGATATAGCAAACAGATTAGAAAAGCCATACTCATCTAGCAGTTACTTTATGTTACTCAATCGATTTTTGCTTGATAATTAAAATATTTAACAATATAGAGCTGTTGATAGATATATTTAACAATATAGAGCTGTGATGAAACGATACTCAAAGTTCATCTTTAGAAAGAATATATAATCTTTTTTCCTTCAATATATGAACACTATGATTAACAAAACAAAAGAAAGAAAACAAAGAAAGGTTATACACAAAAAAATGGCAGCATTCCTGATGTGATACAGGATGAGTATATATAAATAAAAATGTGTTTCTATCCCCTCAAAAGCAGAATCTAGTTATATATACAAATTGAAAATCAATCACACTCCTCAAATAACTCCATTATTTGATAAGATTAGACAGGAAGAATGCAGCGGAAAAGAGGCAACAGACATATGCCCACTTTTCAAAAGTGGAACCCTATAAAGAACACTTTCACGAAATGAATTTGAGTATGTTCAACCGAGGCGCTCTAAAGAGTTCTGATAGCTAACGTATATACATAGAAAATGCACTATATATACATTGAGAACCATGCAATAACACAGATGTATATGCAACTGCACATCCCTACACGATGCATAGTACAAAACAAAATATTACATCAATGTGCCAACAATGGGAGTTTGCATATTCAAATTGACGAATCGTGTTATGGGTCAATGGCCTTAAATCAATATACTATTTGTCATTGTCATTGACTAATCGTTACGGTTAAACTATTTTATAATTATTCGATTAAACCATCAACAAAATAAACAAGTGCGACTGTTTCACAGTTATGCAAACATTCTCTACCGACGTGTGAATATTTTGTTACTGTTCAGTTATACAAGGGACGTAGATAAAGGTTTGCCGAACCGATTAACCGTTGAAAATCCTGGTAATAAGAACACGCGGCCGATGATTAATTGTAACCGCGAGAGGATGGATGAGACAACACGTGGAAATACTGGTGGGAATACCGAACACGACCTCGTGGATAAAGACAAACGGAATGTGGACGGTGGAATTAATTCTGGATTGCCTATAGATCGAGGATGGGCCTGGATGATTCTACTTGGTATTAAGCACTTTTTATCTTCTTTGATTATGTTTCTTTTCTTTTATAATAGTCAAGCATAATATGAATCGTTATTCAGACATCTGCTTAAATCTGTTAGTCCGATTTTGATAGACAATGTTATGTCCACACACTATAAGGTTAAGGGTTATCACACAAACAAAGAATTGATTGTGAAATGAATTGACCACTGACTCGGAATATATCATTCGGTTCATTGCACTCAAAACATACATGTAGGCATATGCAGTACTGTTCGCTGGTTGATTTACATAGAGAGGCGATTGAGTCATTCGAACATTCGCGAAGGTATCGTGTTTACAACAATGTACCAATGTTTACATGCAGCAGTAGAATGATGCATTCCTAAGTCTTAACTTAATTATTTTTACAATATCAACATGTTGTCCTCGAATGTATGCTTCATTGTGAAGGGTTATCGAAGGAGGAGATCAGCAATGTATCGTTACTAATCCGACTGGTATTTTACCCGCCCTGCTTTCATTAGACTATAACATTTTCTATTCTAACCGATTTCGTTTCAAAGAACGGAAACTGGTTTACCCGTTTGCCGATATTTGTTTACGAGTCTATTAAACGCAATTATTGTATTATTTGAAATTATTGACCTGCTACAAATGTTTGTGCATACATGAAGGTACACACTTTCAAGACGTAGTTTGTATATTCATCAAATTTACACTTATGTTTCATCTTCCTATTGAAGATCAGGAGTCATTTCCTTGTTGACCTAAGTAACTGTGTCCTTCACTTCACCATGTATATTTTCATACAGTATCATTCATTTTATGGAATTATACGTGCATCATCATAATATACAAAGGTCGGGACCAGTTCAATACTGTCGAACACTGCGATCACACTTGATAACAATAAATACCTATTTCCAATGATATTCCTCCTTTTTATGAAATAGGCAGTTTAACAGTCTATGTGGAAAAGCAGCCAGTTGCTTGGAAAATATGTTGTGGTGTGGGTAAACCAGGAAAGGCATGAGTAGATGAACTGGTCGCCGTGATATGACTGAAAAATTGATGAAAACGGCGTTAAACCCTAATCAATCCACCCTTTTATGAAATAGCTATGATAAGATAGGAGACGTATCTCACGATTAGAGATCTTAATGCATCTGCGAACAGTAAACACCCAAGTGAACTTGTACAGCTGCACAGTCTCACTAAAGCCTTCACTATTCATCTACACGTAATTTAGTCATATGTGATTTTTTTTAAAACGAGACAAGTGCAAAAGCCCGACAAGTTGTACGCAAATGAACCTTTATATGACAACGTTATGTCTGAGAGTCCAATAGACCCCCGAATTGCTGGACGTGACTCAGTTGAACGCAATGTGTCATGTTAAAATGCGACTTGACCCATACCCGCTTCTACGTCACATCCCTGTGTCGAGGCTTTCGTCAAAGGTTACCGATATTTAGAATATTGTGTAGGTGTACAGTGAAGGTTCTATTGAGAGTGTACGTATTATGAGGCGCGCATGGACATTGGCTGTCCACCGGAGCACCAATACCCTTTGTTTTCCTGGGGCCACTGAGATATGAGCCGTTCCACGAGAAAACCAACATTTTGATCTGCTTAATTCTCGACCCAGATCAGCCAGCGCAGTCCGCGCAGGCTAATCCGGGCCGACACATTCCGTCTCAGGGGGATAGATGTATGGATAAATGATTCCTAAAACAGAAAATCCACAGGAGGCGAAAAGTGTCTGTCCGGGTTAACCTTCGCGGCATGCTTAGGCTGAACCGGATTGATACTTAACGCAGAGTCAATAATGTTGGTTTTCTCGCGGTACGGCTCATATCTTTTATCAGCTGTACTACATGTGTATATACATACGACTTACGATAAAAAAACTATTTATGCAACTTTATAAAATATACCCATTACATTAAGAATACAACTTTTGTTTGTGTGTTTGAATAGTTTTTAGATGATTATGTATAATCTACATTTCTTCGAAATTAAAAAAATATGCAAACTGTTCAGTAATTGGGAGCTACTAAAGATTGATCCTGTCTGACTGGCACAGTTCTGAAATACATACTATGCATAACGAATAAGGAGGCGTGTTAACTAACAGGAGCATATTTTTCATTTGTTATTTTTCGATGTAAAGAAACGAAATTTGAACAATCGGTTAGGATTCCCCCCTCAAACCTTTAAACTACCATAGTGTGTATGTAAATAACTGATGAGTCTGTTACGTAGATAATTGTGGTCCCGCAATAGTTTTGCATGGATGGACTAAATAGGTCAATAGTGTGAGGGTGGGCGGTTGTTGGTGTCGTTTATATAGTAGTCTTATTGTCATCAAATGGTCAAGTTTTCGTTTCTCCGTCGCAAGTATTCCGACATCCTGAATTGATTGTGGTCGTCTTAAGATTTTACCTTGGTCTGAAATTCGATTTACATGTGAAAAATAAAACATTTACTTTACGTAACTGGGATGTAGCAAAACAACTATCTATATCTGTTAGATAATGGTCATGTTTACACACGAGTGGGCAATACATGTGATATATTGGAGATGAATAATGTTCCGCCCACATTGGATTGATTGATTGATTGATTGGAGTTTAACGCCGTTTCAACAATTTCTCAGTTATATCACGGCGGCCAGTTCACCTACTCATGCATTTCCTGGTTTTCTCACACCAGTACTCCACACAACAATCTTCCCAAGCAACTGGCTGCTTTTCCACATAGACTTAGCCCATTGGTGGAAGACGAATGACGCATGTCGCATTGACTTTTGTCAATCGTCGGAAAGAAAGTTGGCCGAGCCAGGATTCGAACTCACAACCCCTGGATTGACAGCCCGCGTCGCTACCGACTGAGCTATCGGGCCACATTGGAAACCATAGAAGTCGCAACCGTTGCGTTTCTAAATATACAATAACAGTTTATACACGACTTTTAACCGCAATTATTAACAAGGCAGACACATTTCAGTCAACACCGTCTTGTGTTCACATCTTGATCTACTATGTTCGCTATAAATCAGTCAACACCGTCTTGTGTTCTAATATTGATCTACTATGTTCGCTATAAATCAGTCAACACCGTCTTGTGTTCTAATCTTGATCTACTATGTTCGCTATAGATCAGTCAAAAGATTGAAATATTATGTAAAATTGTAACAATTCGTGCTGTTGATATTGTTACGGGATATAAGGGGTAAACTATAAGGGGTAATATTGTAACAATTCGTGCTGTTGATATTGTTACGGGATATAAGGTAAACAATAAGGGGTAATATTGCCGCCGATACAATAACATGTCCTGCATTCAGTGAAATAGTGCTATAGCTCACGGTTGACATTTGACTTTAAAGTAGCAGTAATTTGATTGGTTAATTGGCAAGCATGAGCTTTCGCAAACTGTTAAACTGAACGTATTGCGTGGCTTTTCGAAGTCTAGTCGCCATTTAACTTTTCGTTATTCTTTTACTTGTTATTGCTGACAAGACTGTGCAGGTACACATGTTTTGATTCCATTCTTTCCTGATATACATGTACCTTATTGAACCTTATTTAAAAGATGTTGCCTATTCGCTATACAGTTTGACAAGCTATTTCACATTAGCCAAACCAATTGAATAGCAGTCCGCTGCAGATGCGTAAAATGCGTCTGTTTATTGGAGAGGGTTTAAGTACGATATTTAAACTGTTGTTATCATTTATGAGTGTCAGATTAGTATATAATTCCTATTGAAACCATTCCCTTTAATCAGATCTTCGTAAAGTTAGGTTTTTACTAGACATGGTCCGTTTTCAGTTATTTAGTATATTTGCAGGTTCAATGTTACAGATGACACTGACTCTTGGATTCCAGAAAGCCAGCGGAATCTTATTTGTTGAATTCCAAGAACGTTTTAATTCTACGTCTTCAATGACGTCGCTTCTATCGACCGTTCAAAATGCAGCTTATAGTGTGTCAGGTACATGCATACAATTGTTTGGGTTTTCCCCCTAAAATTGATGTCAGAATATTAGTATATGACATGTTTTGCTATTTCAAAGTTAATTGGGAAGGCATTTACGAAGCTAAAGGACTATCTGGAAAATCTGTGAAAAGTGTATGTGTGCAGTTATGTTCTATAAATAGATGCCTTCATTGAGGAAATACTTTCTAAATGATATAATATTATATATATATATATATATATATATATGTACACTCATAACTTTTATCCTACATCACCTTAACTATGCTATGTTAATTATATTTTTGGCTGGAGGCCTTGTACTACAATAGATCTATGTTATCAGGGGCGTAGCTCCTATTACTGTAGGCACGTGTCTACACATTTTTTCTCAAAATGCACCAAAATGCAGTTGCGGCGATAGACATCTGCGTAATGTATCGACCAGATCAGTCTGCGCTGTCCGCGCAGACTGATCCGGCCGACACATTCCGTTTTAGGGGGATAGATGTATAGAGTAGTGATTCCTGAAACAGAAAATCTACAGGAGGCGAAAAGTGTATATCCGGGTAGGCCTGTGTGGCATGCTTAGGCTGATCCGGTTCGATACTTTACGCAGAGTTCACAATGTTCATTTTCTCACGAGACGGCCTACATATTGATTATTGCAAAGCTTCGCCCCTGGTTATGTTGTGTAATGTTATGTTCTAAATAAGTTTGGCTGTCTTCTAAAATATATAATAGATACAGAATTTAAGAGAAACAGTTAATCTAACATAAATCAAACGTTCACGGTTCGTTTCGGATTCATTAAGGCCCAGATTAGACCATAACATCTGATATATCTGATCGAATCTACATGCGACGTCTATTTATCATATATTGTTTCTAAACCTATTGAGACCATGATCAGACTGTAGAACAAACTAATTTATAGTTGTATACTATATAACTCGGTGGTACAGAATCCATCCAGGAATGTTCGATACCAAACCGGGTAATACCAAATATTTTATTAAAAGATTTCCGTCCTGGTCACTCAGGATTGAGTGGTTAGCATTACTGTTGGCTCGATGGGGTAAGGATACATGGATAAGAAGTACTGGAAACTTATCCATTAAACGTCATCATATAACTATAAGAAACTGTAAAACAACATACAAACAAACAATCACAAAGACGTATTTTGAAATTGCGACTGTAATAGTGATGGTCGCTTTTTCATTAACTCTTTCTTCAATTGCAGTTGCATTTTCACGCATCTGCAGTAGACGAATTTTGAAAATAGTTTTGCACAAGGAAAAATTGCTCGTAATGAATAATTTCTCCATTTGTCAAAATGTTTTCAACACTATTCAATAGCTATATGCTATTTACAGAGATTTCCCATATTATTCCTTAGATGTTTAAGAAGTCATCTGGTACAGATTTGATGTCACTAATGTTAACAATGCCTTTCCATTCCTTTTTACAGCTCCAGCTATCATGACAATTGGAGTCAAACTGACGTCATTGCGTTCTATGACGTTAATTGGTAGCATTATCATGACGTTATCCTGCGTCATTTCTGCATACGCCAATCGAATCCAGATTTTATTTTGCTCATATGGGGTCCTTCAAGGTAAATTTATGCTGATACATAGTTCCCACAACTGCCAAAACGGCCATTTTGATAGGAAAATTTCAGGGGCGTAGCTTTGCAATAATCAATGTATAGGCCGTCTCGTGAGAAAATCAACATTGTGGACTCTGCGTAAAGTATCGAACCGGATCAGTCTTAGCATGCCACACAGGCCTACCCGGATAGACACTTTTCGCCTCCTGTGGATTGTCTGTTTCAGGAATAACTACTCTATCCCCCTAAGACGGAATGTGTCGGCCGGATCAGTCTGCGCGTACAGCGCAGTCTGATCTGGTCGATACATTACGCAGATGTCTATCGCCGCAGCTGCATTTTGGGGCATTTTGAGATCAAATGTGTAGGCACGTGCATACAGTGCCTTAAGGGTGCTACGCCCCTGAATATACTATATGTTGAATAGAGAAATATCAGTTATAATTAAATTAAACAATTGCATGTGTAAAAATAATTACATCAATAAGTCGATATGATCAACTCATACAAAAGCATCAACGACACAATATGTGTTAAGTATTCTCTATTAATGATTATCATATTTACCTATCAAAATGGCAAACAAGCTGGATATATATTAATTGTAGTCTGTATTTTGAAATTATCAAAATTATGTTAACAATTAATGTCCATTAATTGTTGTTAAGTTGTCTAATGTAAGAGAAAGTGTTCTACAACGGGCCTAGTTTCCTATTACATTTGAGACTGCTCATCAGAAAAGGTAGAAGTTGACTGTTGGAAACAGTATAGATTCATATCACCCCATACATCTACACAGTCTGTTCAATATCTGCACTGTTCTCAAACCCGTACATTAGCTTGTTAGAACATTCTATCAATTTGTGTAGATTATGATAAGACTGAGGAGATGGATATGCTGATCTGAACCTAAATTGTTTAGAAATGCAAACGTGTACCTTTAGTTATGTACTAGCTAATGTATTCATGCTTCTCGGTGGATAATACAAAAGTAACACTTGATAATCCAGATGAATGAATGATACATTCCTGACAACTCACTATTTCACATAATTACATTATCAAGTGATAATGTTTCTCTTTTACATGACAGCCTCGGTGATGTAGTGCAAGAGAGTGTGCCTCGGTGATGTAGTGCTAGAGAGTATGCCTCGATGATGTAGTGCTAGAGAGTATGCCTCGGTGCTGTAGTGCTAGAGAGTATGCCTCGGTGATGTAGTGCTAGAGGGTATACCTCGGTGATGTAGTGCTAGAGAGTATGCCTCGGTGATGTAGTGCTAGAGAGTATGCCTCGGTGATGTAGTGCTAGAGAGTATGCCTCGGTGATGTAGTGCTAGAGAGTATGCCTCGGTGATGTAGTGCTAGAGAGTATGCCTCGGTGATGTAGTGCTAGAGAGTATGCCTCGGTGATGTAGTGCTAGAGAGTATGCCTCGGTGATGTAGAGCTAGAGAGTATGCCTCGGTGAAGTAGTGCTAGAGAGTATGCCTCGGTGATGTAGTGCTAGAGGGTATACCTCGGTGATGTAGTGCTAGAGAGTATGCCTCGGTGATGTAGTGCTAGAGAGTATGCCTCGGTGATGTAGTGCTAGAGAGTATGCCTCGGTGATGTAGTGCTAGAGAGTATGTCTCGGTGATGTAGTGCTAGAGAGTATGTCTCGGTGATGTAGTGCTAGAGACTATGCCTCGGTGATGTAGTGCTAGAGACTATGCCTCGGTGCAAGAGGTCACGGGTTCGATCCCCGGCCGTGTCATACCAAAACTTCAAAAGTTGTAGAAAGTGTTGCCCTCCTTGGCGCCCAGGGTTGCGGGGTTAGCATTACGACTGAGTGGGTCGTGTCAGGATAAAGGGACAAGCAGTACTGGTAACTTACACAGGAAACGCCGTGATATAACTGAAAAATTGTTGAAAGCGGCGTATAACGCCAATCAATCCACTCGTCCGAATGTGTCCATCAGTAAGTCATATAATTGAATAAACATACTTATTGTGTGTTTAAACTTACAATTGACCAGCTGCGGTAGCTCGGTTTGTATAGCATCACGGGATGTCAATTGAGGGGTTGTGTGTACAAGCTCGGCCAATTTCCCCCGGCATTTGACAAGTGGCTTTGTTTGTTTGTTTGGAGTTTAACGCCGCTTTCAACAGCTTTGGTCATATCACGGCGGTCAGTGCACCTACCCATGTTTTCCTGGCTTTCCCACACCAGAACTTACACAACATTCTTTCGAAGCCACTGACTACTTTCTCACATAGATCAGAGGTGAGAGGCAATGGAAAACATCGCCCGAAAGAATGTCGCCGCAACCGGGTATCGAACCCGTGACCTCCAGATCACGAGTCAGATACGCTACCAATTGAGCTACCCGGCCGGGTTTGACAAGTGGCATTCGTCTTTTACCAATGGGCTAACAGTCAAAGTGAAACAGCAGCTAATTACTAATTACAAAAATATTTGTGTGACGTACTGGTGTGAGAAACTCCGGTAACACATGGGTATGTGAATTGACCGCCGTTATATGACTGAACAAAATGTTAAAAACGGCCTTTAACATCAATCAATTAATTGAGGTGGGTATACTAAAACACAAACTATAAATAAATAGAGCACACACCAAAACGTTTATCCTCTGGGTAATGCATGAACGATGAAAACCTTTGTTATGATGTATATAGGAAATATCTGTTACCTGTTCTAGATATATATTGAACATTTACGTATCAATTTAATATATTTATTACTTATGTAAATAAACAACGTATATTAAATTATCCTAACTCACAAGAAGCGACTTAAATGTAATACAATGAAGACTTGTAAAGCACATGCATGATGTATTTCATATATTTTCAGGTATTGGAATGGCGTGTACACTTCTACCCAGTTTATCTATTCTTGGAATATACTTTTCTAAAAGAAGAGGATTAGCCAACAGCTTAGCCGTTAGCGGGGCATCGATTGGCGGGTTCATCATGGCCCCACTTATAACATACCTGTCCAACACATACGGGTACCATGGCGGCTTGCTTATAGTAGGTGCCGTCCTTTTGAACGGATGTGTTTCAGGGGCGCTATTTAGACCACAGTCATATTATCAAAGGACCTTGTTGCGTAAATTCAACATACACGATGGAGAGAAACCACTTATTATCTGCGATGTAACCACAAATCAAAAATCGAGTGTCAAAGGATCTCCCATGTGTAAGGCAAAGAAAAGAGAAGGACATTCAATCAACACATCAGAGAATGAAACTTTGTTTGATAACATACCTATAATAGAGACTGCAAATCTTCCTGAACAGTTGGAAATATTTAAAAATACGGACCAAAATTGCTACCCCAACGATTCAAAATCACCAGAGCAAAGTTCTGAAGTAAATGTTAATACGTGCTCTAGCCTATATACAGCAGATACCAAACACACGATAAGAGATCCACAATCTTCTGAAAGACATACAAGCAGAATTAAAGAAATCCTTAGAACTCTCATCGTTTCATTTGATTTCAAACTGTTCAGAAATCCATTATTTAACATGATACTAGTGATCGGTGTTAACATCTGCTCGGGTTCGTTACTGGCTACAATATTCCTTGCGCCATACGCAAAGGACATCGATATTAGTTCTGAGAATATTGCAGTCCTTGTCACAGTTTTTAATATCACAGATTTAGTCTCCAGAATCACCATTGGTGTCATATCTGATAGAGGATGGCTTCGACGGTCTACACTAGTAGGCATAGCAGCAGTAGTTGACGGACTGGCCTCTCAGTTTGTAGTTTTTTACTCGAGTTTCCATTTATTGATGATATATGCAGTAATACTAGGGATATTTTCTGGTACTTATTTTGCTTTGTATCCAGTTATACTTGTGGACTATTTGACACTTGAAAAACTGAACAGCTCTATGGGGTTCGTGGAGTTATTTCATGGCGCAGGAATATCACTCACATTCTTCCTTGTAGGTAAGTTGAACGCTTATAGTAATGTCAACCTTTCAGCAGTCGACTTTGATAACATTGAGATAAAAAAAAAAATGAAATGTCAGTAAACGGCAGTACAATTATTAAAAAGGTTTCAACAGTTCATATCCCTACACTTTTAATATGGAAGGGTTCACGAATTTCTATAACATTTGTATACAAGAGAGAAATATTGTTCTAATTGGATAGGTTTTCTGTTTTACACATCGATCAATTTGATTTGATTATCATAAAGATGAATAAATATGCATGTTGTTATGATATTTAAAACCTTTGCAGTGGACACATATTGGCCGTGTTCGTGCAGATAAACAGAAATGAGCAATTTGCTCCCCTTCTTAGATTTATTTCAGTTTGTTATAAATACTTGTATTTCATTTTCATATGTTGTTTTAGGAGCAAACGTCAATTGTTGAGCGAATTATTTTAAAAGATCTGTGACCAATTGGCGAATAACTCAAATCCGCGTTCTTATCGTCATATTGGCCCTAACGTTAGTCTTTCCTAAATAAAGCCCTTTTATTTTATATTGCAGGATACATTCGTGACGTCACAGGTTCATATATAGCGTCATATCACCTTCTTGGAACGATGTGCCTTACTGGTGGAATTTTAATTTTACTTCTCCCACTCATAGAACGATTCCAAGAGAGAAACAAACAGACAAAACGAGACGTCTAAATTCGTTACAATGCGACGTTCCTTATCTTTGTTTGCATATTTTGTTCAAGTCAGATGTATATAAAGATTCTGAATCTAATTCATATTCCATCCTTATTTTTGTCTTTTTTTTTTCCAATTACACACGTTGTACGTCTAGCCTACAGCATTACACACGTTGTACGTCTAGCCTACAACAGTACATACGTTGTACGTTTAGCCTACAGCATGACACACGTTGTACGTCTAGCCTACAACAGTACATACGTTGTACGTCTAGCCTACAACATGACACACGTTGTACGTCTAGCCTACAACAGTACGCACGTTGTACGTCTAGCCTACAACATGACACACGTTGTACGTCTAGCCTACAACAGTACATACGTTGTACGTTTAGCCTACAGCATGACACACGTTGTACGTCTAGCCTACAACAGTACACATGTTGTACGTCTAACCTACAATAGTACACACGTTTTAGCGGAATCTGGCCACAGCTTCCCAAAAGCTTATAACATGTAAACAACAGATGAGCCCTGGTGACAGAGACCCACACTGCTTATTTAAAGTCCAATTACTTCACACAATAATACAGAATGACAACAACTACTGGTGGAGGTATTCCCCGCCACATGGCGAAGCCATACCGCCACCAGCAAAACACAACATTGTTTTATGAAAGATGGCCAGATTTCCCACTGTCTGGAAATACCTTATTATCAGAAAAAAGGAACTGATCTAACCCTTTGTTTAACGTCTTTAAAAACATTTCATGACCTGTTGCCGACAAATGCACCCCATCACAAAAAAGGAGTTGGTCAGTCTCAACTATGTCAGGGTAACGTAAATACTTTCCTCCCTTATTAAGAATAAAGGATGCTATACCATTGTTTACCCTTTTTCTAGACCTTTCCAAAGCTTTATGATTTTGTTCTCCCCTCCAATGAAGTCTTGGAAGAATTTGCGACCACACCATAGTTGCCTGTGGGAGAATAACTGAAAGTTTCAAGAAATCTTGTTTAATTAAATGTAAGAGTGCAGCAGTTGTTATTTGACCAATATCATTTCCACCACAGTGAATGACTAGCAAATCTGGCGATTCTTGCACTGTTAATAGATGCCTGATTAAAGGAATACACTTATTCCATACCAGTCCACTTCTACCCTGCCAAAATATTTCCACTTGTCCTGCCATGCCAAGCTGCGAACCGTTTACACCACAGCTCCTTGCATAACAAAAGGCTCGTTTTATAATAGATGACCCAATAATCCATATCAGCTTATGGGCATCTGAAAAAGACTTAATACCTCGGTCAGTCATGAGATCACTGAACTCCGAGGCTGAAAGGTTGTGAAATCAAATTCACTGACTCAATGTAAGGACGTCAGACGGAATTCTGATGTATGATTTAAATGCACAAGATTTCCATCTGCCGTAGGATTGAATCTTTTCATCGGATAACCCATTTCTTGAAGCAGTTGTAGCTGCTCCAATCCGATAGGAATGACATTTGTAGTTAGCGTTTTGCAACCCCAACATATTAAGTGATTTCTTTAATACAGCTGCAAACTGATAACGTGTAACTGGTAGGCTATTTAAATGACAAAAAAGATAAATGCAATTCAATGATTTTCTCATTTTTAAATAAAGTAACATATGTCTTACAGGGCAAGTCACTTTTCCTGTGTTTGGTATAATTAAAACGACTCCATGACCTTGCTGGTCAGTTTTTGAAGACCTTAGAAACACTTTTATGGCTGAATTTCCATTTTCTAAATGTAGATCATTGACTCGAAGAGCATGGCCTTCATTATTTAAACTTGAAATAACAAGTTCTCCAACTCGAAAGAACCCCAAAAAAGCCAAAGAGAAAACTGCACTAAAAAGCTCTGCTTCATAGCTAGTGTAGCAAACTGTTGTTAAGGTTCGCAAAATTCGCTCAAGCAATTCATGAGTTATTGGTAGCCTTGTATCAACTCTTCTATGCATTTTTTTAAACCCATTCAACATTTTAGAAATGATGAAATTACCTGTTGGGTCTGATAAATCCTTTACTTTACAAGCAAATGCAATACCCGATATGTAACACCTAGCAGTACTTGGAGACATACCCTTTAATGACATAAATGCAATGAAATCGATGACAACCCCCAGAGGCGGTGGCCAAATATCTGCATGATCATTAATTAACCTGAATTCAGAGAAAAGCTTAAGAGCCGATTCATATGAAGCTTTAGTATTCACCGCAATACTATTACTAATTAAGAGATCGACTTGAGATTGAATAGCCAGTGGTGAAACATATCCGGAATTGGCTCCCCTGCTGTACTGGCTTCTGGAGCTACCTCTCTGAAACGCTGCCACTGACGACGAGAAAGAGAGTCAGCTTTAACATTGGAAATACCCTCAACATGCACTGCCTTATACTGAATACTGAAGTGCATGCATATCAGTATTAACGGACGTAAAAGCTGCATAACAAGCTTAGACTTTGAAGATTTCTTGTTAAGGATGCTTACCAGGGACTGATTATCAACATACAAACATATTTTCTTTTTCTGTAAACATTCAGACCAAACACAAAAGGCTAAGAGGATAGGCACCAATTCTAAGAAAGTTATGTCATCAAACATATTAGACCCTCTCCAGTTCACTAGCCAAGGGTAAAATACCCAGCTACTACCAAATACAGCAGCACAACCTAAATTTGGTGAACCAGCACTATCTGTGTATAGCTCAAGTGTTTCATTATCTGACCAATCCAACTCTGGAAAGCTGCAGTAACCATTAAAGTTTTTCAAAAAAGAAAGCCATAAACAAATATTTTCCTTCATAGGCAAAGTTACTCTAACATGGTGAAACGGCTTAAATAAGCCACACATCGCATCGTAGAAACGCATGTTAAAAGCCCGAGCTACAGGAATGGCCCGAGTACAACAATTAAGAAGTCCAACAAGGGACTGCAATTCTTTAAGAGTAACCTTTTTCTTTTGAAGAAGAGAAACGAGACTGGACTTCAATTTGTGAAGTTTATCCTCAGGCACTTGAATTTGAAAAAGTATTGAATTCAATTCTAGACCAAGAAAGACAAGTATTAAAGTTGGTCCTACAGTTTTACCTTCTGCTAAAGGGACCCCTATTGATGCACACATCTTTTCAAAGTTTGACATAGTCTGAAAACATAAGGTGGACCGAGATTTACCTAAAAATATGAAATCATCCAGATAGTGATGCAAATAGATACCTGGAGGTAGGTACTTAAAAAGCCATTCCAAAGATGTTGCAAATTTCTCCCAAAGAGCACAAGAGATAGCGCAGCCCATAGGCAGCATTTTATCTACAAAGTAATAACATTGTAAACTAAAATCGAGCAAGCAGAAATCATCAATATGTACTGGCAAAAGCCGAAATGCACTTTTAATATCCATTTTACCCATTAAACATTTATTTCCAAGATAAACAATGGAATTAATTACCTCATCAAACAAATAAAAGAATGACTCCCACCACATTTAATGCACTTGTGTGCAAATGTGCAAACCGATCTTTGACAGATACCCTTGTAATTGAAATCATAGCACTTAAACTTAACTTGTTCATTAGCCACTTGTGGCTTAGGTCGACACATAAACAGCATCCACAATTCCTGATCGACCACTGCCCATGACATTTCTAAGGACTGAGCCATTTTTAGCCTGAACTGCTCATCATAAGATATCCAGCCATTTACAGTATATTGCTTGGCCCCAAATCTCACAGTATGGAGGTATTCGAGCATGTCGGCATACTGACCACTGTGCACTTGGCAGTAAACGTCCATATACACTATGAAAGCATCCGTCCATGCCTCTATACTAGATATACGTCTTATGTTTTTTGGCATAATATTGATGCTTCCATTTGAGTCTAAGGTGAGCACTTGTCCCATGCTATTTTCAGGCGTTAACAGAATTGATAAGTTTACATACTCCCTGTTACAAATTTTTTGTTTCAATCCTAGGGAAACTTGGCTAGAAATTCCATTACAAACTAGCCCCACCTGGACCTTACCTGAATCTTTTGGTTCTGGTTCAATCCTAGGTGGCAGCAAGGGCAACAACTTTTCAGCTACCTTCTCAACCACCATGTTCAGCTGCGAATCGGACAGAGCGGTAGGCGCATCCGTAACCAGCGTTGGTGGAACCTCTGGTGCCTGGTCATCCACAACTGCAGCCTCATGACGCCTATTAGTTTTTCGTCTTGCCTTAGGCATAATCAGCGAAACAAAACAATATTTCTGAAAAAGTGTTTAGGCACTTTAGCAATTGTTTCTCAGAAGAAATAGATATATAATTTGGGTCAATACTTGACCTTTAGGCTTTAGCTAAAATAAATAAATGTTAACAGACAATCCAGTGCCAAGCTAATTTCTCTAGGGCAGCCAGCAATATACCCAATGGGTTATAAAATTAATTTAATAAAGCGGATAACAATAAGAATATATTTCGCCAATTTCGATGTCGGTCAATTACAAACAATCTGGTGCCGAGTCAATAACTCTTGGGCAGCCAGCAATATATCTTTTTTATAAAAATTGAAGCAAAAACAATAATAAACAAATATTGCGCCAATATCGCTGTCAATGAAGTACAAACAACCTGGTGCCGAGTCAATTACTCTTGGGCAGCCATCAATATAACATGAAAATCATGGAGAGAACAACAATAAACAAATATTTCCCCAATGTTGCTGTGATGCAGAACATGTCATACCAATTCAGACTTATATCCAAAACTCCTTTTTCCAATATAAAAATTCAATGCAATGCACGTATCGGTGAGCGTCAATCTATCAGGCTGTCAACAATCTAAGTAACCATTCAAAACAAAATATTCAAATGTGTAAAGATCTAAGCAACAAATAAAAAGTGTACAGGGCTATGCCTCTAGGATTTGTGTATGTAGGATTCAACAACACAGAAACATACACTGTATCATGCAAATAATCGATAAACCTTAATTCCTTTTCGCTACAATGATTTAAGCGTTTCCAGCTAGATCACAAATCGAGGCAGTAAGCCACCAATAACAACAACAAAACATAGACCACGAACAGGGGATGGAGTGCCTTAAAAGTAAATTATAGTGCTCAGCGAGGGAATATAATTGTCACTGAAACGATAATTCGAGAGTTCACATTTCCTTTCAAGGTCAACCAATATTGAAAACGGCACCCACCCACCATCATTGCATCAGTCAATACATGATCAAGCTATTATTAAACAAAGCTACATTGCATGTAGGTTGAACACTAACATAGGGTTATACCAAGCTCCATTACACCAATTTTTTACCAATAGATGAAAGAATTTCCATCAAATTCAAAGATAATTGATTTTCGCCTGTCTCGCCCTTCAGTCAAATAAATGAAAAGGAAAATTGCCTACACGTGTTTAATTAACCACAAGGAATAATATTATAAATGAACGACAATGAATAGCACTGAAGGGAACAAGATAGGTTCTCGGTTCTGCACAGTCCCTGTAAACGGTTTTGACCCTTAATGTTCAAAACTTATTATACATCTAGCCTACAACATTAAACACGTTATACGTCTAGCCTACAACATTACACACGTTGTACATCTAGCCTACAACATTACACACGTTGTACATAAAGCCTACAACATTACACACGTTGTACATCTAGCCTACACCAGTACACACGTTGTACATCTAGCCTACAACATTACACACGTTGTACATCTAGCCTACAACATTACACACGTTGTACATAAAGCCTACAACATTACACACGTTGTACATCTAGCCTACACCAGTACACACGTTGTACATCTAGCCTACACCAGTACATACGTTGTACATCTAGCCTACAACATTACACACGTTGTACATCTAGCCTACAACATTACACACGTTGTACATCTAGCCTACAACATTACATACGTTGTACATATAGCCTACAACATTACACACGTTGTACATATAGCCTACAACATTACATACGTCGTACATATAGCCTACAACATTACACACGTTGTACATATAGCCTACAACATTACACACGTTGTACATCTAGCCTACAACATTACACACGTTGTACATCTAGCCTACAACATTAAACACGTTGTACATCTAGCCTACAACAGTACACACGTTGTACATCTAGCCTACAACATTAAACACGTTGTACATCTAGCCTACAACATTACACACGTTGTACATCTAGCCTACAACATTACACACGTTGTACATCTAGCCTACAACATTAAACACGTTGTACGTCAAGCCTACAACATTACACACGTTGTACATCTAGCCTACAACATTAAACACGTTGTACGTCAAGCCTACAACATTACACACGTTGTACATCTAGCCTACAACATTACACACGTTGTACATCTAGCCTACATAGTTACACACGTTGTACATCTAGCCTACAACTTTACACACGTTGTACGTCTAGCCTACAACATTACACACGTTATACATCTAGCCTACAACATTACACACGTTGTACGTCTAGCCTACAACATTACACACGTTGTACATCTAGCCTACAACATTAAACACGTTGTACATCTAGCCTACAACATTAAACACGTTGTACATCTAGCCTACAACATTACACACGTTGTACGTCTAGCCTACAACATTACACACGTTGTACATCTAGCCTACAACATTAAACACGTTGTACGTCAAGCCTACAACATTACACACGTTGTACATCTAGCCTACAACATTACACACGTTGTACATCTAGCCTACATAGTTACACACGTTGTACATCTAGCCTACAACTTTACACACGTTGTACGTCTAGCCTACAACATTACACACGTTATACATCTAGCCTACAACATTACACACGTTGTACGTCTAGCCTACAACATTACACACGTTGTACATCTAGCCTACAACATTAAACACGTTGTACATCTAGCCTACAACATTACATACGTTGTACATCTAGCCTACAACATTACACACGTTGTACATCTAGCATACAACATTACACACGTTGTACATCTAGCCTACAACATTACACACGTTGTACATATAGCCTACAACATTAAACACGTTGTACATCTAGCCTACAACATTACACACGTTGTAAATGTAGCATACAACATTACACACGTTGTACATCTAGCCTACAACATTACACACGTTGTACATATAGCCTACAACATTAAACACGTTGTACATCTAGCCTACAACATTACACACGTTGTACATCTAGCATACAACATTACACACGTTGTACATCTAGCCTACAACATTACACACATTGTACATAAAGCCTACAACATTACACACGTTGTACATCTAGCCTACAACATTACACACGTTGTACATCTAGCCTACAACATTACACACGTTGTACATCAAGCCTACAACATTACACACGTTGTACATATAGCCTACAACAGTACACACGTTGTACATCTAGCCTACAACATTACACACGTTGTACGTCTAGCCTACAACATTACATACGTTGTACATCTAGCCTACAACATTACACACGTTATACATTTAGCCTACGACATTACACACGTTGTACATAAAGCCTACAACATTACACACGGTGTACGTCTAGCCTACAACAGTACACACGTTGTACATAAAGCCTACAACATTACACACGTTGTACATAAAGCCTACAACATTACACACGTTGTACGTCTAGCCTACAACAGTACACACGTTGTACATAAAGCCTACAACATTACACACGTTGTACATAAAGCCTACAACATTACACACGTTGTACGTCTAGCCTACATCAGTACACACGTTGTACATAAAGCCTACACCGTTACACACGTTGTACATATAGCCTACACCATTACATACGTTGTACATATAGCCTACAACATTACATACGTTGTACATCTAGCCTACGACATTACATACGTTGTACATCTAGCCTACAACATTACACACGTTATACATCTAGCCTACGACATTACACACGTTGTACATAAAGCCTACAACATTACACACGTTGTACGTCTAGCCTACAACAGTACACACGTTGTACATAAAGCCTACAACATTACATACGTTGTACATAAAGCCTACAACATTACACACGTTGTACGTCTAGCCTACAACAGTTCACACGTTGTACATAAAGCCTACAACATTACACACGTTGTACATAAAGCCTACAACATTACACACGTTGTACGTCTAGCCTACAACAGTACACACGTTGTACATAAAGCCTACAACGTTACACACGTTGTACATATAGCCTACACCATTATATACGTTGTACATATAGCCTACAACGGGGTGTTGAATGTCATTAATTTAGAACTTTCTTCTGTCAACTTGATTTGGTAGTACCCCATGTTTGCGTCCAACGTTGTGAAGTATTTGCTGCCATACAACCGTGTGGCAACATCATCGAAACTTTTCATCGGATAGTGTTCACGACGGATAGCCACGTTCAGATCCGTCGGGTCAATGCAGATCCGTATTCTGCCATTTTTGGACGGTACCCCTTAGGGTACTGTCTATAGCCATGTGCATTTTGAGAAATCGTACAACAATTGGCTCCCTGATTATAAACAGTATGACAGTGTAAAGCTGGGTACCAAAAACCGAGAGGGCTTTTTTTATACCCACAACAAAAAAGTAGTGCCAATTATCAGGCAATATAACTGCTTTTCGAAAACATTGGTGAATCAAGATATCTGAATTTTGAAAACGGACTGTAAAAAGGCAGCATTAGTGGATGAAGTATTACGTTTACAATTTTGCGTTGAAGTTTGAATTAATATATTCATAAACAATGTATGAATATATACCAATTGTTTACATGTTTCAATCAGAAAGAATTTAATTTTTAGAAACGAAATAATATTGACACTATTACAATTCATACGTTATTATGTTTCTTAAAATTTCGTTTGATATAAAATCGTAGTACGGCAATTTTGATGATATCACGTGATATTTTGATTTTCTTGTAGATCAGAAGTGATTTTGGGATGTTTGGTAGAATTCAGAATAATGCCAAACGCTTCGATGAAAAACTATCTGTAGTATTAACAATAATGCCAAACGCTTCGATGAAAAACTATATCCCAACTAATTATCTAGCCACTCGATTCATTTTACTGACAGAGATGGTAAGGAACGACAACTCTGCGAAGGAGAACTTGCAACTTCCGTTCAAAATGAAAGTAGAAATCTGACAAGCTGCCCTGACGATAGATTGTTATAGTGGAGAAAAGACACATGAAGTTTTATATTGAGGAAGACTGACAGGAAAGAAATGTGTGCACGCCTAAAATGTTCATTTAGTCATCAATCCGTAAAACGTTCGAGGTAGGTCTGTCAATTAAACTGTAATTTGGAGTGGATTTATTTTTTCGCCCTGTGCTGTATCGTAACCGAATATGAAAATAAGCTCACATGTATTTCGTGTATGTATGTACACGTATGTCTGAAAATAGCCCAATTCCTGTAGACATTCGCTTGTTCGTGTTATCATCTGACATCTGTTAATTATTTAAAAGGGTGGCATATGAAGGAAAATAAAAAATAATAAGTGAAGGACTTCGGAGACGTCGTATATATATTGTACAAGTATATCATTGTTACTGTATGTATACACTATTTAGGCTCATTTGAGGACTTAGGAGACAAAAGTGGTTAAGTGATGTGAAAACTGCTTTCAAACTTAAGTGTGTACAATTATTTGTATTGATGATATCAAAGACCTAATTAGGTCTTTGATGATATTATGTATACAAGTTTGTTATTGAAAAGAATGAAGAAATACAATGTATATTGATAAATTAATTTTTCAGATTTTGTCTTTACTTAGATGAAGTATATGCATGATGCTTTGCCAAAAATGTTATTCAATTAACGCACAAAAACATATGTATATTTGTGTACGTTATGTTATAAATTGTCTAGTGAATCCATGTCTAACTGACACTTTGCCTTGACGTCATTTATAAAGTTATATTGACATAAAAGTAGTGATGCTACGCCGTTTCTAGGTCTAAATTACATGTAAATGGTCAGTTAAGACTGGTGAGACTGCATAATATGATACATAGGCTCCTCTGAGTCTTCACTGGATACATATGCATTATAACCCCAAATAACTAAATGCAGATCAATAATTGCAAAGTATCTATTATAAACAGACTATTTTATTATTCAAATCATAGCATACATATATATTGATAAAAAATGGTTTTGTGCAGACATGTATACACATCTTGATTTTATTTTTATTGTGCAATCAGTAACTCTATGTATTTTTGTTTCGTTTCAGATCATGGAAATGTTGATGGAAATGCACAATACGCAACATTACTTGTGAAGTCCTGGATGCAACAAAACGGGTAGAAAACAAAAACAAAACGACGTTAATGACATTCTTCAAAGCTGGTAACAACAGCGAGTCGTTGTGATAAGTATTCTGAATGAAAGTGTTTATTCTGAAAAGGTAACTCGGAAAACAATAACGGAATGGAAGGACAAGTATTTAGGAGATATAAACGACACAAATACGAATCAAGGATGCACAATGTGATCTGTTTTTGTTTACAGGAAGATAACTGTGTAATTAACTAATTACTATGAACAAGACATTCAAGTAAATCATTTTGAGCTATAACACAGCCTTCCAGGAAGACACTTGTACATGATATTAACTAACATTAAGTAGATCATTTTGAACTACATATTTTGTCACACAGGGTGAACATGGCAAGTCCTGGACGCAACACAATGGGTAGAAAACAAAAACAAAACGACGTTAATGACATTCTTCAAAGCTGGTAACAGCAGCGAGTCGTTGTGACAAGTATTCTGAATGAAAGTGTTTATTCTGTAAAGGTAACTCGGAAAACAATAACGGAATGGAAGGACAAGTATCTAGGAGATATATAAACGACACAAATACGAATCAAGGATGCACACTGTGATCTGTTTTTGTTTACTATAATACAGGAAGATAACTGTGTAATTAACTAATTACTATGAACAAGACATTCAAGTAAATCATTTTGAGCTATAACACAGCCTTCCAGGAAGACACTTGTACATGATAACTACCATTAAGTAGATCATTTTGAACTACATATTGTGTCACACAGGGTGAACCTGTTGATAATTTTGATCAGGCAGATCATTTGTTTTGTTAAATGACCCAAGATGTAAAAGGTTTGTTAAATGACCCAAGATGTAAAATTTAAAAGTAAAACTGTAAGTTTACTAGCATTTGTCAACAGTAAGAGGTATGGGTAAAAAGCATTGTGACAAAAGGAGAAATTGCTCTTATGGAGCAATTTCTTCCTCTGCCTCCATGTTTTCAAAAAGCCGTCTGCTGCAGAGGCGTCAGAAAGTGTCTATTTGAGGGAAAGGGTGATTGAAATATTATAATTAGCTCCTCTGGCTGAAAGCTAGTCGAGCTTATGTCATGGCGAATTGTCCGTCGTGCATGCGTTAACTTTTTGCTTCAAACGACTTCTCCTACTTAACCACTTGGCCAATTAAGATGAAACTTCCTAGGAAGCATCCTCTTAATGTCCTCTTCTAAATTCATTCAAATTGTTTGGATCCATGCAAAATTCTGGTTTCCATGGCAACCAAATTAAAAAAGTAGGGAAAACTTAAAAAAGCTTCTCCTCCGAAAGTGTCAGGCCGATTTTCAAATTATTTTGTAGAAATGTTCCTATGGTGACCCTCTATCAGATTTCTTCAAGCCATGTTGATTTATCGAAAACTATGGCCGCCAGGGGGCGGGGCTATTTTGCCTTATATGGCTATAGTGAAAACTTAAAAAATCTTCTCCTCCGAAAGTTTCAGACAAATTTTCAAATAATTTTGTAGAAATGTTCCTAGGGAGACCCTCTATCAGATCCTTCAAGCCATGTTGATTAGTCGAAAAATATGGCAGTCAGAGGGTGGGGCTATTTTGCCGTATATGGCTATAGTGAAAACTTAAAAAATCTTCTCCTCCGAAAGTTTCAGACAAATTTTCAAATAATTTTGTAGAAATGTTCCTTGGGAGACCCTCTATCAGATCCTTCAAGCCATGTTGATTAGTCGAAAAACATGGCAGTCAGAGGGTGGGGCTATTTTGCCGTATATGGCTATAGAGGAAACTTAAAAAATCTTCTCCTCCGAAAGTGTCCGGCTGATTTTCAAATAATTTTGTAGATATGTTCCTTGGGTGACCCTCTATCAGATTCCTTCAAGCCAAGTTGATTGGTCGAAAACTATGGCTGCCAGGGGGCGGGGCTATTTTGCCTTATATGGCTATAGTGAAAACTTAAAAAATCTTTTCCTCCGAAAGTTTCCGGCTGATTTTCAAATAATTTTGTAGAAATGTTCCTAGGATGGTCCTCTATCAGATTCCTTCAACAATGTTGATTGGTCAAAAACATGGCCATCAGGGGGCGGGGCTGTTTGAAGATTTAATTGTTGCCTAATGGCCGTGGAGCGATACTGGCCCTCTTGGGCCTCTTGTTTTTTAAATCTGATCAAAGCTTTCTCTGTCTAGATTCCAGAGAGTACTGGTACATGTTCATAAGAAGAATTAATTTCACAATCAAATTATTGATCACAAAAGGAAAAAGCACATTATGAGATTTAACTTCTGACATAAAGTTTAAAGATTTTCTATTGCATAATTATTGTCTACAGCCTATATACATTCAAAGGTCAGTTTACTATTTTTTTCTATGTATATTCAAGTTGATATGTACTCATCATGCAACAGAATTTACATGTACAAAATATGTCCCCAATTTTTCAATTGTTGAACATAGTAATGGGAAGAAAAGTTTGAAATTTTTAACACAACTGTACATTTTGACCTGTTGATTTTTTTGCAAACTTCAAGGATTGGAAGAAATATTTGAACGGAAACAATATCAAGGCTCTTTTTAAAAAACTTTACCCAAATTTAACCAATCTACAGCAGACAACTTTGAAAATATCTTTGCAAGCTCACTTTGGTACAGCATGTTTCCTATTGTATTACTCAGTTTACCGTAGCTCAGTCAGTAGAGACACAGGCTGTTATTCCAGGGGTTGTGAGTTCGAACACCAGCTTGGCCTACATTCCTTCCGACATTTGACATGACTACCACCAATGGGCTTTCAGACTATGTGGAAAAGCAGCCAGTTGCTTGGAAAGTATGTTGTGTGAAGTACTGGTATGAGAAAGCCAAGAAACATATGAGTAGTTGAACTGGCTGCCGTGATATGACTGAAAGATTGATGAAAATGGTGTTAAACCCCAATTAATCATTCAAACTATTTTGTTCATCTAATACCCTTCTTCTCATTGTATACTATAGTGTAGCCTATGTTTTGGGGTAAAAAGTATCAATTTTGATGTATTTTGGTTGTATTAGAAAATTGGACATTGTTGGTTAAGTTACAGGTCAATTTGACAGAAAATCCACAGGTGAAATTTGTCTATCCTTGTAAGCCTGTGTGGCATGCTTAGGCTGATCCGGATCGATACTTTACGCAGAGTCCACAATGTTGTTTTGCTCGCAGGACTGCTCAAATTATAGGAAAATCTAGTTAACACTCTGGAAGCCGCATGTTTTACTTGAGCATGTTGAAACTTTCTCAGAATATTTGCTTGTATGATATCTAGCCTTAGTTCGAATATGTGTCAGATCCAGTAAAGAACTAGGTCACTTAGCCAAACGCTATAGACACTGCATTTTTGTATTGAGCATTTTGAAACTTTGTCAGAAAGTTTGTCTTGATGATAGGCCAATTTCAAATATTGGTTATTTTGGATAAAAACATTAGGGCACTAAGCCAAGTTGGAGGAAAATCTTGTTAACCCTTTCCCTCATATTATAGAGGCGTTCTGCAGCAGATGGCTTTTTGAAAACATAGAGACAAAAGAAGAAATTGCTCAAAACAAGCAATTTCTCCTTTTGCCACAATGTTTTCCACTTTAACTCATAGGTTATCCATTCAATTATAGAGGTTTTGTATCATTTGACAAAATATGTTCAAAGTCGTCTGCTGCAGAATTGTCGTATGAGGGAAAGGGTTAAGACTCTGGAAGCGGCACTTTTAGCTTGAGCATGCTGAAACTTTGTCAGAATGATTGTTTTTATTATATTTATTTTGAATATGGGTAATGTTTGTTAAAAAATTAGGTCACTATGCCAAATTGTAGGACAATCTTGATTTAACACTTAAGAGACCACAATTTTGACTTTAGCGGCTTGAAACTTTGTGAGACAGTTTTTCTTAATGATATACAAGCCAATTTAGACTATTGGTCATATTGAGTCAAAAATTAGGTCCCTTGATCAAATTTAAGAAAAATCTTGTTAATGATCTGGAAGCCATGTTTTTAACTCTAGCATGATGAAACTTTACCAGAATGTTTATCTTGATGATATTTAGGCTAACTTCGAATATGGTCTGGCTAAAAACTAGGTCACTAGGCCAATATTGAGAACTATTTTGTAAACACTCTAGTCACCACATTTCTCTCAAATGTTCCTTGCGTGACTCTTTACTAAGAGTGTTAATATTAAGTTGATTCTTTAGATACTATAGATAATACTATTTTACCCTTTCTACACTACAGACACATGTTGTCTAATCTTCAACAGATGGATGGTATGAGATATTTTGACAGTTTTCTCAATGTTTTATTCACTTTTAGTTTCATCAATACAGATTTACCAGTATCTTTAGTTAAACATTTTCAAATCATCTGCTGTAGAGTTTATCCATGTGATACATTATCTATCACAAATGTGTTTGTTTATCTAACTGTATCTACTGTCTACAGTTCAATAGTTTAATTATAGATCTCTGGAAATAAGGTTAACCCTGTCTTAAATAAATGTTTGAACTGTATGCATTTCTGCTTTTTTGTTTACATTTTTTAGCTCACCTGAGCTTTGCTCAAGGTGAGTTATTGTGATCGCCTTTTGTCCGGCGTCCGGCGTCTGTCGTGCGTCAACTTCTTCTCCTCAGTAACCAGTGGGTCAATTTGGATGAAACTTCACAAAAAGCATCCTCTCAATGACCTCACCAGAAATCCTTCAAATTTTTGGGATCTATGCAAAATTCTGGTTTCCATGGCAACGAAACCGAAAAAACTTCAAAATTCTTCTTCTCCCAAACTGGTTGGCAGATTTTAAAATAATTTTGTAGAAATGTTCCTTGGATGACCCTCTATCAGATTCCTTCAAGCCATGTTGATTGGTCGAAAAACATGGCCGCCAGGGGGGGCGGGGCTATTTTGCCTTATATGGCTATAGTGCAAACTTAAAAAATCTTCTTCTCCAAAAGTGTCAGGCCGATTTTCAAATAATTTTGTAGAAATGTTCCTTGGGTGATCCTCTATCAGATTCCTTCAAGCCATGTTGATTGGTCGAAAAACATGGCCGCCAGGGGGCGGGGCTATTTTGCCTTTTATGGCTATAGTGAAAACTTCAAAAATCTTCTCCTCCATAAGTGTCAGGCCGATTTTCAAATAATTTTGTAGAAATGTTCCTAGGGTGACCCTCTATCAGATTCCTTCAAGCCAAGTTGATTCGTCGGAAACTATGGCCGCCAGGGGGCGGGGCTTATATAGCTAAATTATGTGACTTGTGTTGTAACTTTCCAAAAAATGGAACAGTTGACCATCTTTTCCCCCCTCATACAATGGGTACCGTCCCACAGCACTTTCAGTGCTTTGATTCTTTCTTACGCACACCATACTGTTGACCCAATTGGTGGGCTCGGTCACCTGAGCTATGATTCCGCACTTTTCAAGGTGATCGAGATCTCTTTTTAACTGATCCCGGATTGCGACTGGTACAGGACGTGGAGCGTGTACAACTGGCGTCACGGACTTGTCTATTGTTATCTCGTATTCCCCGGGTAAGCCGCCAATTTCTTCTCCAAGCACGTCACTGTATTTTTCTATTAAAGCTTCAGTTTCCATTTTCACAGAGTCCACGCGCATTATCAGGCCAAAATTCACAGAGTCATTTCTTCCTAACAAGTTAATATTTCTAGGGGTGTCCATCACCTGAAACTCGACGTTTCTTTTCATGTCTTTATATTCACATGGTAACATGATTTTGCCATGCGCCTTGGCTTGTTTTCCACTAACTCCATTGATAATAGTGTCACTGTCCGTAATATGCGCAATGCTTTGAAACTTAACCGCGACTGTTCTCGATATCACATTACACATCGCACCACTATCTATTTCTAATGGCAGTTCTGTACTTCCAACTGTGAACTTTAATGTCTAATCTTGGTTGTCAATCGTACCTGATTTCGCAATGAACACATCATTGACCGATGCCGACTGTTGAAACATTTCGTTGAATTCGTCATCCTCTGTTGTTTCTGCGTAATTCACTCTCCTGGCGCCACGACCACGATATGGTCGTCTCCAACCCCGACCTCTGCGAATTATTCCCATTGCCCCTGCACAGCTTTGATGCTCTGAAGTGTCCTGATACACCACAAGTGTCACACGTTTTGTTGTAAGCAGGACAATGTCTATATTCATGTTGTCTACAACACTTGGGACAATTACTATTTGTATGTGTCCGGTTTCCTCGAAAAGGCTGTGACGTTTGAGCCATATTCACTATTGGACTTTCTTCTAACGTTTTCAAGTGAGCAGTGGTCAATTCCACTTGTCTACATACCTGCATCACTTTATCAATGTTTAATTGTTCCACCGGTATATCCATTAACTTTTCCGAGCATTTCTTGTCTTTCACACCGTTAATAATCATATCACAAATAAGTCCTTCCTTTTGTTCACCGTACTGGCAGTGCTCTGATTTTCTTTTTAATTCCGCTATATAGTCTATGATTGACATGTTTCCCCTTTTAGTGTTCAATAATTTGCCGACGATTCCATGTTCTTCATCAGCTACAATTTCGGCTGCCCATTCAAATGCATCGTATATTTTCACACACTCGCGACCCATGTTGGCTAGCAACACGCCGACCTTCCGCCTACCAGGCTTGTCATCAAGTCCTAATGCGTCCAAATGAATCTGGAAATCACGCTTGTAAAGTTCCCATTCTGGTGCGCTCGCGTCCGATGGGTTGAACTCTGGTAGTGGTCTAATACCTTTCGTCGCCATTACAATACTCTATTAGTATGTAGAAAAGTATTTAATCTTTAACTCTGCACAGATATTTTTGTCTGTAACTTCTTAATTACGCCGATGCTGAGCGATACTTCTGACACCATGTAATAACAAGGAGGCGGCCATTGAGTTTACCGGAAAGATGCGTTTATTTGTAACCTTCACATAGGAGAGTATTCAACATACAAATCAAAGTACCAACAGTAATCAATACATTGCAGAAATAGTTCTCCTAATCACGACAAACGGTGTCCTTATTACGACAAAGAATCACCTAAATATGACATGGTAGTCTCAAATAACGACGCAGTATCTTCCAATTACGCTATAGTTTCTCTTAATTACGACATAGTAACTCCGTATTACGATATAGTAACTCCTTGTTACGATATAGTAACTCCTTGTTACGATATAGTAACTCCTTATTACGATATAGTAACTCCTTGTTACGATATAGTAACTCCTTGTTACGATATAGTAACTCCTTATTACGATATAGTAACTCCTTATTACGATATAGTAACTCCTTGTTACGACATAGTAACTCCTTATTACGATATAGTAACTCCTTATTACGATATAGTATCTCCCAATTACGTTATAGTGTCTCGTAATTACGACACAGTATCTTATGGAACGCCTTTACTGTCTTAGTATGTTGTATTGTATTATACGCAGTACATATTCACGTATATGAGGTACATATTTCATTTGACGTGGTACATTATTCATGATATGCAGTGCCTTTTATACTATGTATGGTGATTATTGAATAATATGCAGTGCAAAATAGTGTTTAAACAGTAGAATAACCATTATACGTTGTACAAACAACGTCATGTGCAATACAAACTATATACTATGCAGTACAAATGACATTATATGTGGTGTATTTGTTTGTGTATGCAGTAGTTTCACATGTATACGCTGTATGTTGGTCAATAGATGCGATGTATGTTTTAATATATGAAGTGCCTGCGCGTATCTTTATACCTGGTGAATTAGTATGTATGTGTTCATAAAAAATCATAGTACGCAATGCATTTGGCAATATTTTCGGTCCATACTAATAAATACATGGTGTAAACAGATTTATATGCGGTGCATTTTTCATTAGGATGGTCATACTTTCCGGCATTCTCCGTAATTATTTATCCGAAAAATACCGAGTCAGACAGATAGATATTAACATTTACACCGTTTACTCAATTTCAAAAAAAGCGCTTGAATAATTTATAAATAGATGTGTACACATGTTCTGAATACACGAGGGGCAGAATGTCGTCTTCTGCACTGAAATCCGCTCTAGACGAGATTGGTCTGTTCATTCGGCATGATTTGCAGTCTCATCAAAATCTAAAATCTAAAGTCTGAATATTACTAGTCCAATAATATATGACCTCTCACCACAAGCTCGAGTGCTTGTCAACGGAGTCTTATGTTATAGGACTAGAATATTACATGTACTTAAATATGCTTATTAGAAGTTTCAGTCAACTTGTGAGGATTATGATAAGACAGAGCAAATATGCAGGCTGATTTGAACCTACACTGTTCAGAAAAAAACGAAGTTATGCCTTTTCCCAAAGACAAAATCAAATATATCATGTAAATCACTTTTCAAGTTATTTCTCTTATTTCCAGAAGCTGCTGAGGAATTTAAAGTTGTTTTTATGAGGGAACATTACCTTTAAGTGGTAACCTAAACAATTGTTTAAATCTTTTCCGTAATACAACAAGTATGCATCAGATGACGTTATGGCAAAACTATAGAAAATCTTAATAAATGAAAGTATAATTATTGAAGAGGGATTGGTTGAACGCATTGTGACAACTGGAGAAATTTCTCAAGATGAGCAATTTATCCTTTTGCCATAATGATTTCAAGAGTTGTCTGCTTCAGGAATCAGAGATCGTCTGCATAGACGACATTCTGCATCTCGTCTATTTAGAAAAGTGTACACTCTCATAACGATTGTTCCACAATGCCTTTTTAAAATGGATTAGACGTTGTTAATGTTCAAACCTATCTGTCATGCTCGGTAATTTCCGGAAACAATTCCGGAGAGTGCCGGAAAGTATGATCATCCCCAATGTAAATGCACTGCGTATAAAGTTTAAACCACCGCACACAAAGTTTAAACCACCGCATATAATCAAAGTACCACCACACGTATTGAAGAATAGACTGCATATAATGCTGTTTGTATTGCATATGACGTTGTGTGCACACTATATAATGGTTATTCTACTGTATCTTCATACTTGTGGACTTCATATTATTAAATAACCACGATATATTATACAAAATGCACTGCATATCATGCAAAATGTACCACGTCAAATGAAATATGTACCTCGTATACATGAAAATGTACTGCGTATAATACAATACAACATAGTAAGACAGTAAAAGCGTTCCATATCTCCTTACGCCATAATGTCCTTATAGAGTATACTAATTACGACATAGTGTCTTCCAATAAAGACATATAGCATCTCCCAATTACGTCATAGTTTCTCCTTATTACGACATAGTATCTCATTATTACGCAATAGTATTATAGGTTATTGCAGCTGTATAAGACGAGATTGTGTTGGATGAGTTAGACCGAGCTTGCGAGATAAACTAATACAAAATGTCGACAGCAATCACAGTCGCTTATGTTTAGCGTATGTCAGTATGTGAAGCGGCTCTTCACATATCAATGTCATTAATCTAAACGTCACATTAATACATCAGAAAAGTACGTTTGCATATACCCACAGCTAGCTCTATAAAAGAAATAGAGCTGTTATAGTATGCCTATCGGATTTTCAACGCGTGTAATATACATGTGTATCTATAACCGATGTAATCATTGTACGCTGGTCTTTAAATTGTTAAAAGGTTGGATGGAAGCGCTTTGTAACGTTACTGTATGTAAATAATTCCGTCCTTTGCAGCACGTGAAAAGAAGCTAAGTGCAATATAAATGCGTTCAACATCACTATGTGCAATATCAACACATACTGCATACTTTTTTTCAAATGGAAAATAAAAGGAACAATAACAAAGTATACAGTATATGTGTTATTGCATAAAACAACAAACACTATGTTTATATGTTCCCATTCTGGTGTTTTTTTCACAACCTGAAATAGTGACCATCACATTTTCACGAACATGAATCGTGCGAGATTTATTGAGACCGTTTCTCTTCATGTTTAAATTGTTATAAATTAAAACAAAAAGAAGGAAAAAAAGGTTATAGTATCCGCCCCGTGAGCGGTTATACCGAATACATGAAATCTTGGAAATGGTAGTAATGTCTGCATTCCTTACTTTGAGCTCCGGATTACCACGATAATATTACGATTAAATGCCGCTGGCTTGATAAACTAACCGACGGAACTTATTAGTTTATACCAAGGAACAGCTATTGTTCTGCATATGCGTCAGAAAGCGTCTACTAGTGGACAATGGATAAACGATCAATTCCAATTTAATTGAGCCTACTGGAGTAGAGGTGTTTTTGGACGGTACCCCTAAGGTACCGTCTATAGTAGATGTGCATTTTGAGAAATCATACAACAATTGGCTCCCCAATTATAAACAGAATGACAAATTAAAGCTGGGAACCAAAATTTGAGATGTCTTTGCTTAACACTGATGTAAAACTTAGTGCCATGTATCAGTCAATATATCTGCATTTTGAAAAATATTGGTGAATTAAGATATCTGATTTTATAAAATAATTCCGAAAAGGCAGCTTTAGTGGTTGAAGCTATACTTTCCTATCACAAACAATGTATACATACATCAAACGTTGTTTACATTTTTCAAATGCTTCATAACACAATTTTTGTTTACGAAATGTTTATGTCATTAATTAGATTTATTTTTAATTTTCTATTATTTTGTTGATCATAACTTATTTTGAAGATGTCATGTTTTATTAAAAATTATTACTTAAATAGCGCCGTTTGTTTCTTACCTAAGACAGATCTATATCGTCTTTAGATTGTCTTTTAATATAAATCCTACTTATGCTGAACTCGCCTTACATTTCAGTGCGTTTGAAAATTACCTATCACATATTTATTTGGTTATTTAAATTATGTTTACCATTCAAGAGTTGAATTGAAGATCTCTGGCATTAAGGTTAACCCTGTCTTAATAAAATGTTTGAACTGTATGCATTTCTACTTTATGTTTATATTATTTGAAATTATGTGACTTGTGTTGTAACTTTCCAAAATTTGGAACAGTTGACCATCTTTTTCCACTCATACCAAGGGTACCGTCACACAGCACTTTCAGTGGTTTGATTTTTAAATGAAGCATAACCAATACTGCTATAATGTACGAATATTGCATTTGAATTGCTTCCCTTTGATCATATAGATTACTATTGCTATTCGTTATTCACATGATTACACTTAGTACACGTAGTATTGCTCTTCATAAATATGTTTATAAACTATCCTTACAAACGTCTAAATATAGATTCTGGAATTCTCCAACAAATCAACTGAAAACTTTGCTTTCGTTTTCATATGTAAGTCATGGAATGATTAAATAACAGAAAGTGAGTATAACATATTGTTGAGTATGTGTGAGTGTTTTCACAACATACGAAATGAATAATTATTTCAATTGAAATGCAGTATTTCGTTTTGTTTCTCGACAGACATAAATCTATATAACATATGGTGTATCAAAGAAAAATCTTAACCACTGAGTACTTTCTTTTCTTTATCAGTAGAAGACACTCGGAAACATCCTTAAAGGTGATGGAAATTGTATAAGAGACTCACTTGGATAACTTATCCATCGATTGTTCATCCGTCTGTCCGTCACGCTATCTGACATATTGGCTGGCAAAACGGGTGTTCCTTCAACCACTCGGGTTGAATTTATTAATGCTAAACGGGTTCATGCATGATTTACATTCAATCAAACCTAAATGCGCTCCCTTCACATATATATTACCTTTATAAAGACGCAAACATGCTACCCTTAGTTTCACACTTTGCAGGACAGTAATTCTGAAAACAACATGAATCCTAATTATTCAATATAGATGTGCGAGTTGCAGACCAAGAAAGGAGTAGTCTGGCGTACAAGCCGACATGTTCCGGTGAATGAAAAAAAGGTACAAGTTTGATATTATGAACATGATAGATCTAGAGCAGCCTATGTCATCTAACAGACGGATCAAAATATACACTGATCACTTACTACATATACAAGCTTTTTAAGATATTCTGTCAAATTGAAAAGATTCTGATCAGATTGGGCAGGTGGACAAAATGATCTGTACCTACACTGTTCATAGTATCTAAGCATAACTAAACTATTACGTCGTTTTAAAAGGATACATAACTGAAATCAGGGTTGTATTCAGATGTAAATGTATTCAGATTTACCTTATAGAAAAGGTGTGCGGTGTAGGCTAAATTCACCAATCAATTTCATCTCGTTTCACTTGCTGAAGACCGAGTGCTCGGTGCGTTACACAACCGAAGCTCTGTATTTAAAGTTTTCATCGACATTCCGTTCAACCCTTGTCAACATGAATAACACATTTGAAAAAGTTGTGTCAAAAGGAGAAGTTGCTCATAATGATACAGATATAAACCAGATTTTTACTAGATTTTGAAAGTCGTCTGCTGCAAATTTGTTAAACAAGTATGTGGGGCAAGGGTTACATATTATTTTTATTTGGCAGGTTAAGGAGAAATATGGGATCGGAAACAGATAACAAACTTCTTGGTGCGTTGGCGAATGCATTATCTATAACAATTAAAGAACATACACAGACGAAAATAACGTTCGAAACGATAAAGTCAAAATTCAAAATAGCAAGTGATCTGATTCGTGAGAAGTCTGGCAATGCAGTCGAAATAATCCAGACCGGAAGTTCATATGACGACCTGCACATGTGCATAAACACATCTGGATTTGGGGGCAATAAAAGCTTCATTCCTCCAACCGACTTTGACTACATGATTGTATACCGTCGGTTTAGGGTGGAAGATTTTACACATGTTCAGTTTACAGACTTAAGCCTTCTAGATGATCCGGAAATAAATGAGGCGATGCGCACGTCGAATGCCGCTTTTCTTATGATCCCGTCGGAACATCTCGGATATGTCCGCCTTCTTGTAACAGAGAAAGGAAGAGAGATGCTTCGCAACAAAAAACCCGAACGCGCCATTACGGAATCTGGCTTTTTCCCGAGCACTGTCTTCAAAGAGGATCACATCAATGACCCAAACATTGAAATCCTTTATCAGAGGGTCGAAGCTATGACCTTTACCCCAGGTGGGCCAGCATTGACCAATCTACAGCATGAAGAAGAAGGTTATACATACGATTATGTTTATACTTTTCCTTGCCAACAGTGGCCGAGAATAGCAGACAGATGGAATAAACGTCCCCGTGATGCCAATTGGCCAAGTGCACAGTTCATCGACGAGATCATGAAAGGTATTAATTTTTTTAAATATTTGTATCGCATCAAGCAAAATGGGTATCGTTATACAGATATGAATAGGCAATTAATAAGATTCGTAATGCAAGGTGCCCTGAGAACCCTTAACGTTATTGTCACACAGGAAAATACCATTGCTTTGCATTAATGATCCAAATTGATACTGCTTTCCATACGTGTTGAGGCTAATTGGCGAACGTAGATAGTATGCTCTTTCACAAATGCCTCTCGGTTGATTTTTGCTCATATATCAATAATCCTGCATGTTTTGACGTAGCTGTGTGAACGCACATCCCTGTTTGAATGATAATAGTTTTGACGCAGCTGTGTGAAGGCACATCCCTATTTGAATGATAATAGTTTTGACGTAGCTGTGTGAACGCACATCCCTGTTTGAATGATAATAGTTTTGACGTAGCTGTGTGAACGCACATCCCTGTTTGAATGATAATAGTTTTGACGCAGCTGTGTGAACGCACATCCCTGTTTGAATGATCACAGTTCACAGATGCAACACGATCTGTTTTAGCTTAGTACTATTCTTAAGTTTGGTTTTAACCCTTTCCCTCATACGACAATTCTGCAGCAGACAACTTTGACATTTTTTTGTAAAAAGGTAGTACATCTCTATAATTGATTGGATAACCTATGACTAAAAGTGGAAAACATTGTGGCAAACGGAGAAATTGCACGTTTTGTGCAGTTTCTTCTTTTGTCACTATTTTTTCAAATAGCCGTCTGCTGCAGAGGCGTCAGAAAGCGTCTATTTGAGGGAAAGGGTTAATATGATCGAATTATATGTATTATTATATGTTAAACGATTTTACAGTTAATACCACAATAACTAGATCCATTTACACGTAAATGCATTTGAAAATGATTATCTTTAAATTGGTAGTGTTAAAGTGAACTTTCAAGCAATGCCGTGGATCTTCATTATGTATTGTCTTGACTTTCTTTCTCAATAAAATACAAACGCTACCACATCCTATGTGTTAACCAAATGAAAACTGTTGGATGGCAAACTGATATTCAATATGATATGGTTTTCAACAAAAAGTGTCAACATGATCGAAAGTTTTTCAGTCGTGGGTTATGGGCGGGCCTCTGAGGGTGGAGCATACGCGTTTGAGAGAGATACATGTATTCTTGAAAGCAAAACAATTTCATAGACACATTGTTTGGAAATATGCTTGCATGGAATTCTATTTTGATCACCAATTTCAAGAACACTGATATCCATAATGTGACAAACTTCGCCGACATTTATGACACATTTCATTAATAGATAGCATACGTATATTGAACTGCAGCTTAGAATTTCAGTTAAGGTCCCCGAGACGAATTAACTGTCACTCAGAGCTAATTTTACAGTGTGAACACCTGGTTGTGTTGCAACGCAGCGTGTCTTGTATTTTACTCCTCAGATGGTTGTGCTGTCGTTCCGGTCGGTTTCTACACAAGTTCTCATCAGGAGCTTGAATGGCGACTATCATTCAATCTGTCAGAAAGAAAACTGTCCCTAGCTCTAACACGAAATCAAAAGCTGTGTTACTGTGTCGTTAAACTGCTGATAAAGACGTCGCTGTCAGAGGTGGCCATTCTTAGCTCTTACATGGTTAAGAATATGATGTTCTGGTTTTGTGAGCAACATTATGGACCAGGGCAATGGCATGACGATCAGGTCGGTGAGAGAATATTACAGCTGATCGATTACATCATCACAGCTCTGGAAAACCGCAATATACCGCACTACTTTCTACCGTGGAATAATTTGATACGTCACAAGACAACAGAAGAAATTCGTATGACACTGGATGACGTCAGACACTTGAAAATGTCGCTATTTTCGACGTTGCTTTCTGTTTGTATTAAGATGGAAGTTTTAGACGTACAATCTGAAACGGGAAAAAAAGAATCCTCAAGAAACGAAGTTCAGTCTAAACTCACCCTTTTTACTGGATTTGTCCAAGGAATGTTTCAGCTTGGAATACTTAACTACGCCGACCATAACCTTGCTGTCAGATGTTTCCAGAACGTCGTGTCGCTGAATACAGCTGCGAGGAGCTTGATAAAGACCGGGTCCCACATTTTTACGACAACAAATGTTCTTGATTTATTGAAGCCGTTTGCTATACAGTTTATGCAAACTGGTGAAGTCGACAAGGCCCTGTCATTATACAAAAGTATGTTGAAAGCCTGCAAGGATGACGTTAAAGCAATATACCCGGAAGCTTACACCAATATCGCGTGTCTTGAAGCTTACAAACTTGAGTTATCGAACGATGCATCTGAGAAAGAGAAACTAAAAAAGAGTGCAAACGAGAACTTTATGGTCGCACTGACGTATATACATGATTCCTCAAGTCTGCACCTAGCGTACGGGAACTTCCTGAAGGATACCAAACTATCTTTAAGGAGAGCCATGGAACATTACAGAAAAGCTATACTACTTGGCGGCTCTAGGCCAGATGACGACGCCCTGATACAAATCACCCTGCCAAAACATGACGGTACCGCAGCTAAAATGGTTTATATGCCTGGAAAAGTAGTGGCGTATTACACTCTCGTCGACATTCTGGTTGATATTGGTGAATTACACGAGGCCCGTCAGACGGTAAAGAAGTTGGAACTGCTCACGTTCAGGCTGGATTTGAAAATTAGAAACGAAGCCAGAGAACTTTGCTACCATGCCTTTATAAAGGTAGGATTATATGTCAGAGCTAAATTAGTTCGCAAGAACACTTGGAATGAAATATAGCATGGCGGATATCAGTTCGCAAAATATCTTGTATTGAAATGCAACAATGTGGACTGTGTGTGTAGATATGCGTCAAGAGAAAGTGTTGATGCAGTGTATGTCATGACTTCAAGTTAACAATATACGTTTCTTAATGAAAACCAAAGCCTCGATTTCAATTCAAATTGAATATTAAAGATGTTTAACAAAAGCAGTGTGGAAATTCCGATAACTATTCTGTGAATTACCTGTAAAAAATAAACAGTTACATTTAATCTGTAATTCACATGAAAACACAATAGTCACTATTCACTTCTTAGTTATATATGTCCTCATAAATATCCATGTCTCAGTGTAAAGGGGGCTAAGGTAGCTCACGAATATTCATTGAGAATGTAGTTTATAGGCTCATTAACGGGTTAATGATGGAAATAAGCTGCTTCATGTAATACATTGCGTTGTTAATCGGGAATGCGTCGGATAGTTTACAATGTTGCGGAAACTTCCTTAATGTGTGTGTAACTGCTTAACAAGAGGGAAATAACTTGACCAGACTGCGCAGTTACACAAGCTGTTTTCGATCTTCGTTCATGGTCAAGTCTTCAAGTTTGAATGTTAATCGACCGTAGTTGTATGTAGTCAATGCAGAACATTTGAACATTTTCATTCATATCAACAAACTATCATCACGGCATGGTGTATCTCAGAAGCTAAATCACATATAGCAGATAAGTAAAAACAGTTGGGCGGCCGTTCTACCTATGTCATCGTAACTTACATTGTTGGCTGTTCTGTTCGATAGCGGATGGTGTGTTAAACCGAGCCGCATCATGCAAAATGAAGCAGTGCTGCCCTTCCGAAGATTAAAAATCCACTCGAGCCAGTGCATATGACAAATCTCATTCTAACCAGACCTAAAGGTCGCTTACTGCAATAAAGTAGTGTTGTGTGGTTTAAATGCGATTGGTGCACCAGTCTCACTAGATCTCCCACTGTCCTTTAACTTTTAGAAGAAGAGTAGGTTGTAACCTCCTTTGTTTTACTCCAATATATATATATAAAAAATGCGTGTGACGCCAAAAATGGCTTCAAAAATACCATTTATATAATACATATTCCAAACTGTAATTGTCAGAACATGATAATCTTGTCTTCTGGTGTATCCTATAGTTTTAGGAACAAGCTGGTTTATTATAGATGTATGATTTTAACACTGGCTAATTTTTCTTGAAATTTGTTTAACCCTTTCCCAAACATAGACGTTTTCTGACGCCTCTCCAAGAGACGCCTTTTGAAAACATTGTGACAAAAGAAGAAATTGCTCAAAACGAGAACTTGATTCTTTTGCCAGAATGTTTTCAACTTCTTCAGTAAAGACACCCTTATTTATAGGGATTTTCTAAAGTGTTGTCCATATGCTTCCAACGTCGTCTGCCGCAGATTTGATTCATGTGGTTAAAGGGCTTAGTGTAAATGAATAACGAAACTGTAAATACATACATAAATGAAGCATAAACCAAGGGATCGATGGAACACCAAATAACTCGAAGTAAGCTATGGATCCCTTTTGTGTTCGAGTTATAATCAGTCCATTGTAGTTATATTGTATTGTGTTAGGGCAGTGGTGTACACGGATTATTCTGGAGTGCCTCCCCCTTTCACTGTGGTATTATACTGTATGTGATATCAAAAGGCAGGGAACCACACTAAAAATGAATTAGCTCTTTGTTTTAAGGAATCAAAGCGCTGAAAGTATATGCAATTGTAACTGCTAGTGAGTTGGGTTTTATATGATATGAACACTGGCTAGTTTTTTCATAATAAACATTAACGTGTAAATGAATAAGGACACTTTAAATACACACATGAATAAAGCATACATCGAGGGATCGATGGAACACGTCGTTAACTCGAAGTAAGCTATGGATTCCTTTTGTGTTCGAGTCCATTGTAGTTCCATTGCCTTGTGTTAGGTCAGTGGTGTACACGGATTAGTCTGGAGTCTCCCATTTTCACTTTGGTATTATACTGTATGAGATATCAGAAGGCATGGAACCATATTGTACGTGGATCAGCTCGCTGTTTAAAGGAAGCTGGTTGTTTAAAGGAATCAAAGCGCTGAAAGTACTCTCAGGTGATTGGTCGAATTGTTTTTATTTAGAGTTTGTTTCCAATATGGCGAACTGTTTTTTAAAAATCACCATTCGAATGTGTATCAGGACGATATATGTTAGCTAGGAGTATTCATATATTTTGGATGGTGCTCTGCGAAAACCAACCCTTAGGGCGTTTGTGACCAGTGTAGAACTAGATCAGCTTGCGCATTCGCGTTATCTAATCTGGCTCTGCACTGTTAGCTGAATACTCATAGAAGTTTCAAGAATCTTTAGCTAAACAGTTTCTGTTGAGATCCACAATCATTACTGTGTATCAGATATTTATTTACATATGAAGTGATTACGCTAGGGTTGTTTTTCCTGGGGCACCACTAATTTCATGCTGTTTGTTTTAAAGTTAAAATGTGCGCTATAGCCTAATTGACAATTGACTACTTTTTAAAAAATACTGTGCAATACATTACAATGTAGGAGATATTGTAAGAACGAACATGTACACTTTTCACAATTAAAAAAGTAATACTAACAAACAAGACTAGTGGAAACATACCCATAGATGGATGAGGAAGATGAATGAAGACAATCTATCTACAGACATGATTTTTATTTACATATCATATATAATGCATAAATAATATTTTGCAGAATACTAATAGTATGCTATTGGTTGGAGTAATTATATACCCGTACTTTAATGTATCAGTTTTAAACGGAGCAATACATTCGAAGACACTTTTGTATGTATCTAAAAGTGCAATCTAGCAACTCTAGGTTGTCCAATTCGTCTAGTAAGGGGATAATTGGCACGCCTTATATACGAAGCGTAAATATAAAGGCATCCTGTTCAAAAATAGCATTAACAAAGGATTCACCATTGTTTGTAAATAATTCACATCTTAAATTCGATTTTACTATTAAAGTGCATTCAGATATACTGTGGAGTAGAGCTTACTGAAATATGTTACCGCATTCTAGACAGACTTATTATGTACTGAAACGGGACGTTACCATATGTTGGCTATTGCATGCAATCCGAATACTGGTTTTTGAACCTTTGTATACAATGCAAGGTTGGATACAAGGAGGCAAAACGCGGAGTGAAAGCAAACATCACCGTTGTTTGACAAACGGTCATCCAACATGAACTATTCTCGTGCATAAACTGCGTTACGGACAGTAGTTTTCCATAAATATGTATGTGAGTTATCGCAAAAAAATGAATTAAATGAATATTTCTATTGTAATACATGTTTCTGGTAAATGCCAGATTTTGTGTAATTCATTAATTTCGTTGTCTCTATTTCACTTTTTTTTCTATAAAGTAGCCGTCCCACGAGAAAACCAATATTATGGTATCTGCGTAATGTATCCACCCAAATCAGCCTGCACAATCCGCTCAGGCTAATCCGGGCCGACACATTCCGTATCAGGGGTTTAGAGGTATAGAGTAATAATTCCTGGAATAGAAAATCCACAGGAAGCGAAAAGTGTCGGTCGGTGATAGCCTGTGCAGCATGCTTAGGCTGATCCGGGTCAAAGCTTTACGCAGAGTCCACAGTGTTGGTTTTCTCGGCTCAATTATACCGAGTATAGGCTCTGCATTATCCGATCTAGTTATTCTTGAAGACCTCTTTAGTTTCTTTGCAACAACATGCTGAAATATTTCCATCTGTTTTAAGTCAGTGGTAGTCATATTGCTCCAAAGCGTTGATCCGTATAGGAGAATCAGGACTATAATCTTGCACCTGTTAATATGCAACCACGAATTCTGTATAAAACAACTGTTGCACCACGAATATTGCACCTTTGGGTTGTCATGGTGAATAAAGAACACACACCTCCGGCAATTGCAATAGACCCTAAAAGAAAAACGAAATAATGGTTTGTTTTTAACAATGGATATGGTAGTTGTTTTATGCCATCTCGTTTAGTCGCTCTGACGGGGCGCCAGAACGCCAAAGGGCACACACCAACGCAAAACCTTTGACATTTGACTGGACTCCAAAACGACAAATAAGGGAACGACAGGAAAATCCACCATAGTTAATGTACAAAAAACTCATTAAATCAAAAAGTTTTAGATGCCATTGGAATATACCATACACAAAATAACCACAAAAGAAAAAGCAAACTTAATGTAGTCAATTATTAGACGTTAAGTGATATTGTTCCGTTTCGTGTTGAGCTTATAGCTTAACATGTCAGGAAAACATAGCACTAAGCTTTTTATCCAAATATCTGCATAATTATATGTTCCTCTCATTTCAAACATTATGTCCGCCTTCTAGGGAAGTGCATTTATCATTCACTATAGTATTTTGTTAAAATGTATATCTATTTTTTTCTCCGTATGCACATATTATATTGTAAATATTTTGACGATGAACCATATGTTCAAGTCATATGAATACAAATCTTTTCTGTTCTCTGTTCTGTTCTGTTAAGCAATACTTATGAGTATCATTTAATCAGTAGTATTCGTTCTTCAACATTACAGAAAACCCATTACATACATGGTGGCAATGATGATTTCAAATCGATTTCTATATTAAAACGTTACACCGAGCAGTCCGGATGCAACTCGCGTTTGATTTCTACATTAAAACGTTACACCGAGCAGTCCGGATGCAACTCGCGTTTGATTTCTACAGTAAAAATTTACACCGAGCAGTCCGGATGCAACTCGTGTTTGATTTATACATTAAAGCGTTACATCGAGCAGTCCGGATGCAACTCGCGTTTTATTTCTACATTAAAACGTTACAACGAACAGTCCGGATGCAACTCGCGTTTGATTTCTACATTAAAGCGTTACATCGAGCAGTCCGGATGCAACTCGCGTTTGATTTCTACATTAAAACGTTACAACGAACAGTCCGGATGCAACTCGTGTTTGATTTCTACATTAAAGCGTTACATCGAGCAGTCCGGATGCAACTCGCGTTTGATTTCTACAGTAAAATTTTAAACCGAGCAGTCCGGATGCAACTCGTGTTTGATTTCTACATTAAAGCGTTACATCGAGCAGTCCGGATGCAACTCGCGTTTGATTTCTACATTAAAACGTTACTCCGAACAGTCCGGATGCAACTCGCGTTTGATTTCTACATTAAAGCGTTACATCGAGCAGTCCGGATACAACTCGCGTTTGATTTCTACAGTAAAACGTTACACCGAACAGTCCGGATGCAACTCGCGTTTGATTTCTACATTAAAACGTAACACCGAGCAGTCCGGATGCAACTCGTGTTTGCCTCCTTCAACCCACATACAGAGAATCTACAGGAGACGACTTAAAAACCATACCAGAAATTATTCGGAAACTAACTTCAAATGAAAGTACAATAATTGAGTAGAGTTGAGAACATGGTGACAAAAGGAGAAATTGCTCGTTTTGAGCAATTTCTTCTTTTGTCGCCATGTTTTCAAAAAGCCGTCTGCTGCAGAGGCTTCAGAAAGCGTGTCTATGAAGGAAAGGGTTAAGGATGGTACTTGAGACATCGTTTAGTCGTAATCCATGGCTATGAATAAAAGAGGTACCATCGCCTGGTTGTAGATCAAATCAAGATAGTTAGCCCTATCAGACATTCAGAAGGATTGGAACAGAAGAAATGGCTAAAAATGAGAAACTTCTCCTTTTGCAACATTTTCCAAATTGACTGGTTCGGCACAGTGTACAAAACAATTTCAGAACAAACTTTCTTCAATATAAAGTGGAATCGAGATCACTCTAACATGTGATAATTCGAATACATCGTTAAAGTTGAACCAATTTCTGATCGGACGAGCAATAAGAATTCCTAGTGCACTGTTTTCTTGATATCATTGTATCGATTGTTTGCTTTCAATACTAAACATTTAAGTTAAATGTATAACGAAGCCGACAACCATACATTAATTTAGCACAGATCGATGGATCACTCGAACATGTCGATAACTCGAATCTGACAACCATAATTTAATTAAGAACATATCGACGGATCACTCGAAGATGTCGATAACTCAAATCTGACAACCATAATTTAATTAAGAACATATCGACGGATCACTCGAAGATGTCGATAACTCAAATCTGACAACCATACATTAATTAAGAACATATCGACGGATCACTCGAAGATGTCGATAACTCGAAGCTGACAACCATACATCAATTTAGCACAGATCGATGGATCACTCGAACATGTCGATAACGAAGTTGACAACCATACATTAAATAATCACATATCGATTGATAACTCGAAGATGTCGATAACTCGAAGTTGACAACAATACATTAATTAAGTACAGATCGATGGATCACCCGCACATGTCGATAACGAAGTTGACAACCATACATTAATTTAGCACAGATCGACGTATCACCCAAACATGTCGATAACGAAGCTGACAACCATACATTATTAAGCACAGATCGATTGATCACTCGAACATGTCGATAACGAATTTGACAACCATACATTAATTAAGCACAGATCGACGTATCACCCGCACATGTCGATAACGAAGCTGACAATCATACATTATTAAGCACAGATCGATTGATCACTCGAACATGTCGATATCGAATTTGACAGCCATACATAAATGAAGTACAGGTCGACGTATCACCCGCACATGTCGATAACGAAGCTGACAACCATACATTAATTAAGCCCAGATCCATTGATCACTCGAACATGTCGATAACGAAGCTAACAACCATACATTAATTAAGTACAGATCGACGTATCACCCGAACATGTCGATAACTCGAAAATGCCAACCATACATCAATTAAGCCCAGATCCATTGATCACTCGAACATGTCGATAACGCATTTGACAACCATACATTAATTTAGCACAGATCGACGTATCACCCGCACATGTCGATAACGAAGCTGACAACAATACATTAATTAAGCACAGATCGATTAATCACTCGAACAGGTCGATAACGAATTTGACAACCATACATTAATTAAGTACAGATCGACGTATCACCCGCACATGTCGATAACGAAGCTGACAACCATACATTAATTAAGCCCAGATCCATTGATCACTCGAACATGTCGATAACGAATTTGACAACCATACATTAATTTAGCACAGATCGACGTATCACCCGCACATGTCGATAACGAAGCTAACAACCATACATTAATTAAGCACAGTTCGATTGATCACTCGAACATGTCGATTACGAATTTGACAACCATACATTAATTAAGTACAGAGCGATGAATCACTCGAACATGTCGATAACGAAGCTGACAACCATACATTAATTAAGCACAGATCGATGGATCACTGGAACATCTATAACGAAGCTGACAACCATACATTAATTAAGCACAGATCGATTCATCCCCCGCACATGTCGATAACGAAGCTGACAACCATACATTAATTAAGTACACATCGATGGATCACCCGCACATGTCGATAACGAAGCTGACAACCATACATTAATTAAGTAAAGATCAATTGATCACCCAAACATGTTGATAACTCGAAGCTGACAACAATACATTAATTAAGTACAGATCGACGTATCACCCGCACATGTCGATAACGAAGCTGACAACCATACATTAATTAAGTACAGATCAATTGATCACCCAAACATGTTGATAACTCGAAGCTGACAACAATACATTAATTAAGTACAGATCGACGTATCACCCGCACATGTCGATAACGAAGCTGACAACCATACATTAATTAGGTACAGATCAATTGATCACCCAAACATGTCGATAACGAAGCTAACAACCATACATTAATTAAGCACAGATCAATTGATCACCCAAACATGTTGATAACTCGAAGCTGACAACCATACATTAATTAAGTACAGATCGACGTATCACCCGCACATGTCGATAACGAAGCTGACAACCATACATTAATTAAGTACAGATCAATTGATCACCCAAACATGTTGATAACTCGAAGCTGACAACAATACATTAATTAAGTACAGATCGACGTATCACCCGCACATGTCGATAACGAAGCTGAAAACCATACATTAATTAAGTACAGATCGATGGATCACTCGAACATGTCGATAACGAAGCTGACAACCATACATTAATTAAGCACAGATGGATTGCACATGTCGATAACGAAGCTGACAACCATACATTAATTAAGCACATCTCGATGGATCACTCGAACATGTCGATAACTCTAATCTGACAACCATACATTAATTAAGCACAGAGCGATGAATCACTCGAACATGTCGATAATGAATCTGACAACCATACATTAATTAAGTACACATCGATGGATACTCGAACAAGTCGATAAAGAAGCTAACAACAATACATTCATTTAGTACAGATCGACGGATCACTCGAACATGTTGATAACTCAAAGCTGACAACCATACATTAATTAAGTACAGATCGATGGATCACCGAACATGTCGATAACGAAGTTGACAACCATACATTAATTAAGCACACATTAATTGATCACTCGAACATGTCGATAAAGAAGCTGACAACCAAACATTCATTAAGTACAGATCGATTGATCACTTGAACATGTCGATAAAGAAGCTGACAACCAAACATTAATTAAGTACAGATCGATTGATCACTTGAACATGTCGATCACGAAGCTGACAACCATACATTAATTAAGTACAGATCGATGATTCACTCGAACATGTTGATAACGAAGCTGACACTCATATATTAATTAAGTACATATCGATTGATCACTTGAACATGTCGATAACGAAGCTGACAACCATACATTAATTAAGTACAGATTTGATGATTCACTCGAACATGTTGATAAGGAAGCTGACAACCATATATTAATTAAGCACAGATCGATTGATCACCCGAACATGTCGATAACGATGTTGACAACCATATATTAATTAAGTACATATCGATGGATCACTCGAACATGTAGATAACTCGAAGCTGACATCCATACATTAATTAAGCACAGATCGATTGATCACCCGAACATGTCGATAACGAAGTTGACAACCATATATTAATTAAGTACATATCGACGGATCACTCGAACATGTAGATAACTCGAAGCTGACATCCATACATTAATTAAGCACAGATCGATGATTCACTCGAACATGTTGATAACGAAGCTGACAACCATACATTAAGTAAGCACAGATCGATGGATCACCAGAACATATCGATAACAAAGCTGACAACCATACATTAATTAAGTTGAGATCGATTGATAACTCGAACATGTCGATAACGAAGTTGACAACCATACATTAATTAAGTACAGATCGATTGATAACTCGAACATGTCGATAACGAAGTTGACAACTATACATTAATTAAGTACAGATCGATGGACCACTCGAACATGTTGATAACGAAGCTGACAACCATATATTAATTAAGTAAATATCGATTGATCACTTGAACATGTCGATAACGAAGCTGACAACCATACATTAATTAATTACAGATCGATGATTCACTCGAACATGTTGATAACGAAGCTGACAACCATATATTAATTAAGTACAGATCGACGTATCACTCCAACATGTTGATAACGAAGCTGACAACCATACATTAATTAAGTACATATCGATGGATCACTCGAACGTGTTGATATCGAAGCTGACAACCATACATTAATTAAGCACAGATCGACTGATTACTCGAACATGTCGATAACGAAGCTGACAACCAAACATTAATTAAGTACAGATCAATTGATCACTTGAACATGTCGATAACGAAGCTGACAACCAAACATTAATTAAGTACAGATCAATTGATCACTTGAACATGTTGATAACGAAGCTGACAACCATACATTAAGTAAGCACAGATCGATGGATCACCCAAACATATCGATAACAAAGCTGACAACCATACATTAATTAAGTTGAGACCATACATTAATTAAGTACAGATCGATTGATAACTCGAACATGTCGATAACGAAGTTGACAACTATACATTAATTAAGTAAGGATCGATGGATCACTCGAACATGTTGATAACGAAGCTGACAACCATACATTAATTAAGCACAGATCGATTGATCACTCGAACATGTCGATAAGAAAGTTGACAATCATACATTAATTAAGTACAGATCGATTGATAACTCGAACATGTCGATAACGAAGTTGACAACCATACATTAATTAAGTACAGATCGATTGATAACTCGAACATGTCGATAACGAAGTTGACAACTATACATTAATTAAGTACAGATCGATGGATCACTCGAACATGTCGATAACGAAGCTGACAGCCATACATTAATTAAGCACAGATCGATTAATCACTCGAACATGTTGATAACGAAGCTGACAACCATACATTAATTAAGTACATATCGATGGATCACTCGAACATGTCGATAACTCGAAGCTGACAACCATACATTAATTTAGTACAGATAGATGGATCACTCGAACATGTTGATAACGAAGCTGGCAACCATACATTAATTAAGCACAGATCGACTGATTACTCGAACATGTCGATAATGAAGCTGACAACCAAACATTAATTAAGTACAGATCGATTGATCACTTGAACATGTCGATAACGAAGCTGACAACTATACATTAATTAAGAACATATCGATGGATCACTCGAACATGTTGATAAAGAAGATGACAACCATACATTAATTAAGCACAGATCGATGGATCACTCGAACATGTTGATAACTCGAAGCTGACAACTATACATCAATTAAGCACAGAGCGATGGATCACTCGATCATGTCGATAATGAAGCTGACAACCATACATTAATTAAGTACAGATCGATGGATAACTCTAACATGTCGATAACGAAGCTGACAACCATACATTAATTAAGTACAGATCGATGGATAACTCTAACATGTCGATAACGAAGCTGACAACCATACATTAATTAAGCACAGAGCGATGGATCACTCGAACATGTCGATAACGAGGATGACAACCATACATTAATTAAGTACATATCGATGGATCACTCGAACATGTCGATAACGAATCTGACAACCATACATGTTTTAAACACAGAGCGATGAATCACTCGAACATGTCGATAACTCGAAGCTGACAACCATACATTAAATAAGTACAGATCGATGGATCACCCGAACATGTCGATAACGAATCTGACAGCCATACATTAATTAAGTACAGATCGACGTATCACCCGAACATGTCGATAACGAAGCTGACAACCATACATTAATTAAGTACAGATCGACGTATCACCCGAACATGTCGATAACGAAGCTGACAACCATACATTAATTAAGTACAGATCGACGTATCACCCGAACATGTCGATAACGAAGCTGACAACCATACATTAATTAAGTACAGATCGACGTATCACCCGAACATGTCGATAACGAAGCTGACAACCATACATTAATTAAGTACAGATCGACGTATCACCCGAACATGTCGATAACGAAGCTGACAACTATACATTAATTTAGTACATATCGACGTATCACTCGAACATGTCGATAACTCAAAGCTGACAACTATACATTAATTAAGCACTGGTCGATGGATCACCGAACATGTCGATAACGAAGCTGACAACCATACATAAATTAAGCACAGATCGATGGATCACCCGAACATGTCGATAACGAAGCTGACAACCATACATTAATTAAGCACAGATCGATAGATCACTCGAACATGTCGATAACTCGAAGCTGACAACCATACATTAATTAAGTACAGATCGATGGATCACCCGCACATGTCGATAACGAATCTGACAACCGTACATGTTTTAAACACAGAGCGATGAATCACTCGAACATGTCGATAACTCGAAGCTGACAACCATACATTAATTAAGTATAGATCGATGGATCACTCGAACATGTCAATAACTCGAAGCTGACAACCATACATTAATTTAGCACATATCGATGGATCACCGAACATGTCAATAACTCGAAGCTGACAACCATACATTAATTTAGCACAGATCGATGGATCACTCGAACATGTCGATAACGAATCTGACAACCATACATTAATTAAGTACAGATCGATGGATCACTCGAACATGTCAATAACTCGAAGCTGACAACCATACATTAATTAAGAACAGATCGATGGATCACTCGAACATGTCAATAACTCGAAGCTGACAACCATACATTAATTTAGCACAGATCGATGGATCACCGAACATGTCAATAACTCGAAGCTGACAACCATACATTAATTAAGTACAGATCGATGGATCACTCGAACATGTCAATAACTCGAAGCTGACAACCATACATTAATTAAGTACAGATCGATGGATCACTCGAACATGTCAATAACTCGAAGCTGACAACCATACATTAATTTAGCACAGATCGATGGATCACCGAACATGTCAATAACTCGAAGCTGACAACCATACATTAATTAAGTACAGATCGATGGATCACCGAACATGTTGATAACTCGAAGTAATTCATTATTCCATTTCAACACATCGCGAATCCATTTTATAATCAGCATTTTGTTACAACGAGCAGAGACATCTTGCAGTTTAGGGTTGTGTTGGCTCTTATAAACTTGCGCATATTCGAATGTGACCAACTGTTCAAGAAATTGTTTATTATATACCTGCGTGTTTTTTCCGAAACGAATATTTGCAGATTTCAAATACAACATGGCGAATTAAAATTTCGTAATATACTATTTCAAATATGATCCCTAATATGGCTATAGGACGTCAATTAAATGTGATGCAAGGGCATCACAATAGGGTCGGAGTTCGCCGCCTTGATATTTTGCCTGAAATGATCGGGGCGGCAACGATTTAAAGATAACTGATAGCATATTTAAATCATTACTTGCGTTGCTGCGGTTGAATGGTTGTTACATACTATTTGTACGCTAACTGGGCATTGTGGGTAGTTATCCAATAATCGAAGATTAAACAAACTGCAAGTAAACTGTATCGGATCAGGGTACCGACACCTGATCGACCGTGGAAAAGACAACTTCACGAAATTAGATTTGTTCTACATTTCTATAAACACGATCTAGAGAAAACGACTCAGAGAAATCGATACTACTGTAGAAACACGTGTATAAAAAAACATCGAAGATGAGCATTGTTGTAGAACCTTGTAGAAGCAAACATTCAGTGATATATTTTGAGAGGTTATGACAGATAGCAAAAATAAATTATACTTGTTATATAATAAAACGAAAATTACTTAGCAGAGGTTTGACATTTGACCGTCGGTTTCGGGAGTTATAATAGTAGTACAATACCATCCTGCAACCTTACATACTTTTGACAGGAAAAGTCCATTCACGTCTACCCCTCCAACAACTTGTTCATGGTGTTTTTAGCAATGTAGTAAAAGATTGACCATACTTAATGAAACATTAAGAATTACCTGCCAGTATAAAGCTGCTATCATATGTAACAAATGTTTTGACACAGTAACCTGAAATATAAAGCATATGGTGTCAATGAAGTCCTAAATTAGGTGTGTACCATGAAGTCGAGAAAGATAATTACAACTTAACAACTAAACTGAATTTAGCGAAATAATTTTAAATGATAAATGTATAAGGATTGAAACGCAAGGAGCATTGTACTTTGTTTTACCGGTATCTGCAGATGTCGGCATTAAAAAACATCGCAGTAAAACGAGAACTAATTATAGACATATTCGCTCACCACAATATGTTCAACTCTAATCAAAGTATTCTTTCATTTTTAGATATTTTCTATATTATTGCCTATATCGTTTTTTCAAAGTCGGCCGCACGCAGGTGTTTTGTAAGTGGGAAAGGGTTTAACATACCTGTAATGGCAGGTCCTGTAACCATGCCCACTCCACAGAAAAGAAACTGCAATCCATTAGATGAGGCAAAACTTTTCAGTCCAAGTAACAACTTCAGCGCTATACATGGTAATAACCCGTTACAAAAGCCTGTCACGAGACCAGTTACAGTATTAAATAAGAATGTTACTTCCAATGAGTCGTTATATAATGGAAATAAAACAACAATAACACCACATACAAGTAAGGCAACAGCATTGGCACATATATGATCAAATGGTTTGATTGCAGCGACTATGGCGCCAAGGAAACGTCCCGCCATGTTGGATATACCAAAACAATTCATTACGTTGGAAATTGTTTGAATGTTCGTTTGTAATTCTTTGGCAAGAAAGTTTGGTAAATGCATTTGACACATTCCAAAAATATAGTTCCAAGTAGAAACACTGATCAAATACGCAAGAAAGTCTATTCGTAATAAAAGTCTTACAATGAAGGGCGTATAGAAGAATGTGCAACTGCAACCAGAAGGATTGTGTGACAACAGTTCGCGTCTTGCTCTGATTTGTTTAAGCTCAGATTCAGATGGTCTGCATATACAACCAACGACACACATGTTTAAGAACACACCTCCGAGTATCATAAATCCCCCAGATAAACCGTACCGTTCGACTAGTGCAAACGTTTGGAATAAATAATCCAACTCCAATTAAAACTAACACCATAGACAAAATAAAATGTAAATGTTTCTCAAAATAGTAGCCTAGAATGATCGTCAGCGGTATAAAGGCTAGAGCATTGCCGATTCCTACAAAATACAGAAAAGTTGATTTTAGTTTGTTTGTTTGAAAAGTGTTTTATTCCGCCACTAATAGCAATTCAATTACACGAATATCACGCTGTTTCCCCTATACATTCCCAGGACTGTTAATAATGTTTTACTTACAATGGAGCAACAGTCGTATGCTGGGGATTATGTTTATATTCAATTAATGTAGTATTTAAAGTGAAATGAACCGTCCCGCGAGAAAACCAACATTGTGGACTAAAGTATCGACCCAGATCAGCCTAAGCATGCCGCGCAGGCTTACCCGGATATACACTTTTCGCCTCCTGTGGAGTCTCTGTTTCAGGAATCATTACTCTATATCTGAGACGGAATGTGTAGGCACGGATCAGTCTACGCGGACTGCGCAGGCTGATATGGGTCGATACATTACGCAAAGGCCATAATGTTGATTTTCTCACGGACGGCTCAATTGTTGATATCAAGGTTACGGAGTGACGGATGGGCGACCACCAAGAAACAATTTAAACTATTAAGAGATAGTTTCCTTGTGTTGATGCTGAAGGTTACAAAGATGAATACGCGTTTATGAATATGAAACCTATATATTCTGTGTAGCTATTGAAATGAAATGACAAAATGTCAAGTCCTCTCTCTAAATCTGTTCATTGTGTAAAACAATTATAAATGTCATACCAGGAAAGCATAGATAAATAGTTCTTCATTAATTTCTGTTATTAGCGGATGTCAGTGGTACAGTGGTAGTGCATCGATCTCTAGTACCAAATATCCCGAGTTCGAATCATGTGTGTGATAAGCCGGTTCTGCCTTAAAGATCTCTTCACAAAAACTGCACGAGCACTGGTCCAATATCCAGGAATCCATCAAGTTAAAATAGAATACAGCGAAAACTTGTTTAGTAATCGACATAAAGTAATAACGCTGTTTGTGAATGACCTTACCTTCTAGAACTTCGTATGTAACAATGAACAGGTCAACGCTGTTTGAAACGATCCTACATCCCAAGTTTCTATATGTGACAATGAGTATCTTGAGCAAAGAGGTTTGCAATCGATCTTACCTACTATAATTCCGCATGTTACAATGAGCATGTCAACTCTGTTTGCAAACGAACTTACCTCCCAAATTTCGGTATGTGACAATGGATAGCTTGACCAAAGAGGTTTGCAATCGATCTTACCCACCATAATTCCGTATGTTACAATGAGCAGGCTAACTCCGTTTGCAAATTAACTTACCTCCCAAAATCCCATACGTGACAATGAGCATGTCAATGCTGGTTGCAAACGCACTAAAACAAAGGACACTCCCAATATCACACCGCCACACACGATTGAAGTCCTGCATCCAAATATGTTACACAGTGCACCGGCAAAAGGAGCTGAAACAATACCATTTCTACATAAAATAGACTATAGAAAAAGAAATACTTGCCGTTGGACTAAGGCGATCTCACGGAAGAAAGATTAAAAGTCTTTGCTTTAAATCAGTTATATAGACCCCGAGATGAAGCTTTAATCAATGTTCTAGAAATTCGTGTCGAATAAGGATGTTACAACATATAATACACACTTGATGCCTGGTCCAGGGTAGATGAGCAAACATTTCTGGAAGTTCGAGCAACGTACCAATAAGCTTCAAGACGAATGGCAGTAGGACGTGTATGTTATTAATAAAACACATAAGAACAGAATGGATTGAAATGAGCCTTTCAGCCATACACATCAACACGCTATCAATGTACGCTTACCGAAAAAGCTCAAAAGTGATGTATTAAGTGTCCCAGCGATTGACGTTTTACGTTCGTCTTCTTGAAATGTGTCCAACAAATCGACATACAATGCACCAACGCTGTAAAAACACGTTGAAAACATCGTAGTAGCAAGATATGTCGTAATAAGAACGATCCATTTCCATTTGGGTTTGTCCATATTTCCCTCCGCGTCTGAGGAACATGTGGAACTAAAAGGCTGAAAAGGACAACAAAAATAAAAGCACCGTCCATTAGTTTAAGTTTGCGAATTTAAAAATAAGTATTTGCAAATTTAAAAATAAATATTTACGAATACTCAGACCAGTATCGGTCAACGCATCCGTGCAGTCCAATCCCATCTTTATTTAATACTGTTAAAGTAAAATTGCGGGAAAGTTATCTTAAATTAACTGATTGAAAGCGTTAACAAGGTAAGCTTGATATATCAAATGCTGTATTAAAGCAAACAAGTTAAAGCTTTAAATGTAAGTAGTTACCGAGAAGATATCCATGAACGCAGCCAGGACGTGTTCGAAATGGACCAAGATACAGTTTTCATATCAATACAGCTCATAACTGTCCCTGTCAGACTACGACGAAGGCTATGAGGACCGCACTGCGTTCCGAAATTTCGATAAATGTTGTCAATTCAAAACAAAAAATCAGTATTCTAAAATTAATTCCACGTCTATACTATGAATTTGCCAGGTTCTCACTGCGTCCTACACGTTCCAACAAATTTCTTTCCACGCACTTGATCACGCACGCGTGTCCTTCGAGTTCTTAATGCGACCATTCATATCCCAATACGCACTTATTACGCATTTGCGTCCTTGACGTACCAAGCACGCAGTGAGAACGAAATGCACTATTTCACGTATACACCATGCTTTTACTACATCAATCAAGTACGTACAAGGTATGTGTTACGTCGTTTCAACGCCAATGTCGTCGTTCCTACGTCCTTATGAAATTATTAATGTGTCATTATTCGTTTTCGTCCTCACTACGTATTATTTGAACATGTTCAAAGTTCAACTACGTTGTCCAGGTTCAGAATAGGTTGTTACTGTCTCCGCCCACTTTTCTTTAGAGTTACTGGGAATTTGGTTTAATGTGGTACGCTGTTTAACACGTTTCCAATAATATTCTTTTGTGCATATATCAACGCTGGTACCACGCCCATTATGTTCTTAATTATTTCTGTCTTCGATATATCGTATTACTCCTTGCGATTAACACGTGCTTTCCACGTTCTCACTGCGTTCGTTCGGTCCTTATAAATACTGCACCAAAGGATCTGAGTTTTGTTGTTTCCACGTCTATGGTTTTTTCTCAGTTAACAGCTATGCCATCGATGACAAGAGACATCGTGTTCAAAAAGAATGGTATAGGACGGGGGAATGATAGATGAGTGTTTAAATAGCACTTGTCAGCTCTTTTTGTCCTGAAGAAGACGAAAAATTGCAAAATAAAGTCGCGATTAGTGTTTTCATAACCATTGACGATATTTGCCAAATAAAGGATCGGATTGATGGAGTGTTGAAACATGGTGAGAATCGAGTGTATACCTACGTTTAGAAACATGACATATACGCGTATAAACCTATAAACAATCTAGTGTGATCTTCTACAACGTAAGATCGACAAAGCACATGCAAATGAGATCATGGTGCGATCTACTTGACGTAGAGAGAACGCAGTGAGGATGCAATGTGTATCGGCCATTACCTAGCTTGCACTATATCAATGACATCCGTATTAGTTATACGCTGTGTCTACGTTAATATAGCCGTTATAACGTCATTGATCATACCAGGTCCTGATTCGATCAAAGACTCACGAAGTAAATATTGAACATATCTTAGTTATTATCGGTTTCTTTTGCATTTCTACTGTGATAATTGTTGTGGTTGTTTAAGGCATCAGTCTGTGATAATCATTGATTATTTGAAACATCATACTGTTTTTAACCACCATCCTGTGATAATTGTTATTTATATGAAACAACATACCGTGGTAATTGGTGTCTATGTGAAACATCAGACTGTGATAAGTGTTGTTTATATGAATCAATAGACTGTGCTTGTTGTTGTTACTTTGAAACATAATGTAATAATTGTGATTGTTTTTCAACATCAGACGGGGATAGTAGTTGCTGTTGTTGTTATTATTTTATAGACATCTAACCAGGGGCATATCATCACCAGTATATACTTATAGCCACATAATCGAATATTTTTAACCCAGGTAATCACACCTGTACATTTGTATAGCCAACTCGAATAGTGTTAACCCAGAGTATCACACCTGTACAACCTTATAGCCCAACTCGAATAGTGTTAACCCAGAGTATCACACCTGTACAACCTTATAGCCCAACTCGAATAGTGTTAACCCAGAGTATCACACCTGTACAACCTTATAGCCCAACTCGAATAGTGTTAACCCAGGGTATCACACCTGTACAACCTTATAGCCCAACTCGAATAGTGTTAACCCAGAGTATCACACCTGTACAACCTTATAGCCAACTCGAATAGTGTTAACCCAGGGTATCACACCTGTACAACCTTATAGCCCAACTCGAATAGTGTTAACCCAGAGTATCACACCTGTACAACCTTATAGCCCAACTCGAATAGTGTTAACCCAGAGTATCACACCTGTACAACCTTATAGCCCAACTCGAATAGTGTTAACCCAGGGTATCACACCTGTACAACCTTATAGCCCAACTCGAATAGTGTTAACCCAGGGTATCACACCTGTACTTACTTATAGCCTAAATCGAATATGTCTAACATCGATTAACACACCTTTACTAGCTTCTAGCCAACACTCGAATAGTTCTAACCAAGGTGGTCAAACCTTTTCTTACTTATAGGCCAAATCGAATATGTCTAACTCAGAGTATCACACCTGTTTATACTTATAGCCCAAATCGAATATGTCTAACTCAGGGTATCACACATGTATATATTTAAAGCTCAAATCGAATATGTCTAACTCAGGGTATCACACCTGTATATATTTATAGCCCAAATCGAATATGTCTAACTCATGGTATCAAAACTGTATATACTTATAGCCGAAATCGAATATGTCTAACTCAGGGTATCAAAACTGTATATAATTATAGCCGAAATCGAATATTGTTAACCCAGGGTTCGCCTTTACTTACTTATAGCTCAAATCGAATATTTTTAACCTGGATTAAAACACCTGTACTAGCTTCGACTCAACAATCGAATAGTTCTAACCCAGGTAGTCACACCTTTTCTTACTTATAAGCCAAATCGAATATGTCTAACTCAGGGTATCATACCTGTACTTACTTATAGCCCAAATCGAATATTGTTAACCCAGGGTATCACACCTGATCTTACTTATAGCCCAAGTCGAGTATTTCTAACCCCGGTTATCACACATGCACTTATTTAAAGCCCACACCGAATATATCTAACCAGGATATCACACCTGTACTTACTTATAGCCCATATCGAAGATTGTTAACACAGGGTATCACATCTGTACTTACTTATAGCCCACATCGAATATTGTTAACACAGGGTATCACATCTGTACTTACTTATAGCCCACATCGAATATATCTAACCCAGGGTATCACACCTGCACTTACTTATAGCTCACATCGAATATTGTTAACACAGGGTATCACAGCTGTACTTACTTATAGCCCACAACGAATATTGTTAACACAGGGTATCACAGATGTACCTACTTTTAGCCAACATCGAATATTGTTAACACAGGGTATCACAGATGTACCTACTTTTAGCCAACATCGAATATATCTAACCCAGGGTATTACACCTGTACTTACTTATAGCCCACATCGAATATTGTTAACACAGAGTATCACAGATATACTTACTTATAGCCCACATCGAATATTGTTAACACAGAGTATCACAGATATACTTACTTATAGCCAACACCGAATATTGTTAACACAGAGTATCACAGATATACTTACTTATAGCCAACATCGAATATTGTTAACACAGAGTATCACAGATGTACTTACTTATAGCCCACATCGAATATTGTTAACACAGAGTATCACAGATATACTTACTTATAGCCCACATCAAATATATTTAACCCAGGGTATCACACCTGTACTTACTTATAGCCCACATCGAATATATCTAACCCAGGGTATTACACATGTACTTACTTATAGCCCACATCGAATATTATTACCACAGGGTATCACAGTTGTACTTACTTATAGCTCACATCGAATATATCTAACCCAGGGTATTACACCTGTACTTACTTATAGCCCACATCGAATATTGTTAACACAGAGTATCACAGTTGTACTTACTTTTAGCCCACATCAAATATATTTAACCCAGGATATCACACCTGTACTTACTTATAGCCCACATCGAATATTATTAACTCAGGGTATCACATCTGTACTAATTCGTAATGCACATATAACAGGGCTCCTTCTGGCCAGGTAGCCTCTGTTGTGGGTTCTTTGTTCGAGGGTCAGTTAAATCTCAATAACGAACGGAATCATCATTATACATTTTATTATGTATGTACAGAAACATCATCCTAAAAATATACATATAACAATAATAAGTAAAACAATACAAGAAAAGGTACAGTTGACAATTAGAAGCAGGGATTACGGACTAATGGCTGCATATTACTTATATAAAGGTTCATTATGTCATTTGCTGACATGATGATCTTTTATTTACAAACAACGAATTACATGTAACGTGTAGCAGACTATCAAACAACATAATCTGAACAATACAATGTATACAATACAATGTAGCATACAATACAAATACATTACAATGTAGCATACAATACAAATACAATACAATGTAGCATACAATACAAATACAATACAAAGCTACACTTAATTTACACTTACCAATTTAGGGAATTAGATGATCATACACACATCTGTCTCATTCTATTCGTGTCAATTATTGCTGTTATCAATTCAATCCAAATCCAACATTTCCAAATTACTAATCTAATATAGTGTTAACCAACCAAGGGAAAATGACTGACTGACCAAATCAAATTGTCATGTGACCAAAATTGGCGGGAGCAATGCAATAAGCATGAATTTAGACAGGTGAACTCAACTCAACAAGTTATATAAACTTGACATGTCACATCAAAAGTGACCCTATTACATACTTCCCCAGCCTATAAAATGACGTCTCGTCATTGTCATGTCAAAATCGTCTAATATGTCATGTAATAAATAAAATAAGTATACAATATGTGCATATACAAAATAGACATTCTCAGCAAAACAAACTTGTTACTTCGAACTTCAGCAGCATTACCTGTCACAGAAATATAAACAAATGTATGTCAGTTGATATATTCCAGTTAAACATGAAGAAAAATATATTAATTTCAAAACTCAGTTAATCTAAATTTACAAAACACTCCTCTCTTCCATGTTAAATTGCGTCCACGCATTGACCTTCTGTAAAACTAAATTATTTATAAAAACTAAATCTCTTTTCTGAAAGGAAAACATAATTACTTAATTATTGAATCTAAAATACTATATACAACAGTTCTATCTATCTGCTCCAAAATTCCTGATGACATTAAAACATTCAGTGCCTCTAACTTTGAATCATGAGGTTTTACTACTACCTGATTCATCTGATACGAATCGAACCATGCTGGTCTTCGTTTCTCTCGTTGAGATCTTCTTGGGGCAGGTATTGGGGGAGATATTGCGTCTGGATTCTCTACTCTAAACACTTGTCTTTCAGTAACTGTTTCTCCAGACTCTCCTCCTTCTGTGCCATTTTTGCTTTCTAGACATTGCTTTTCGCTCACTGTCTTTTCATCTGTTCTTATCTGTATGTCTGTTATGTGTCCAGCTGCTGCTGTTCCATCATCTTTTGTATAATTTTCATTCTCGATATCTCTTTTATTGCTGTCGAGAGCATTAGATATATCATTTGTCCTTACTGTATTCTCTGAGGCATTCCAACTGTCTCTTAAGCTTCTTTCTTCACCATCACGGGCATTTGTAAACTCTGTTCCTGTTCTGTCTTCCTTACTTAAGTCGTTTGTTGACTCTCTCCTAGCTATAACTTCTATATTCGAAGTTTTCCTTCCATATCTTTCAGGAGCATGAGCGTCCCCATGTATAACTGTAGTGTCTACAATTCTAGTTCCTGATCCTCCTATCATTTCTTCATCTGAGTCTTCACTCGACTCACTCACATCTATTTTCTCCTGTAGCATGTTTCTTTTCTCAATTTCTTGTGTGGCCACAACTTTCTTCTTCTCCAGAGATATCCTCTTCTTTGGAAGTGGTTCTGTTCTTTCTGCTATCCTATCTCCAATTGGAAACAAATGGTTCCTATGCAATGTTCTTATTGCACCCGATGTTTCTGCTTTAACCTTATAAACAGGAATATGCTCGTTTGGCTGTTCTATAACAGTATACATGTCATTTTCGAATCTATCTTGGATCTTGTGTTTGCCTTCAAATGCAAGAACTTTAACCAACACTCTGTCTCCTATTGATAAAGTGACTGCTTTTGCCTTCAAATCATAATGGCTTTTTTGTCTCTCTTTTGACTTCTTCAGATGTTTCAGAACTATTTCCTTTGTTACTTCTATTCTGTTCTGAAGATCATCTATATAGTCTTTGGTTGTTCTATTCTGGTTTTCTGTCACTTTTTCGAACATTGAATCAACTGGTAGTTTTGGCTTTCTCCCAAACATAATCTCAAATGGTGAATATTTTGTCGAACTTTGAGGTGTGCAGTTGTATGCATATACCAAAGAATTGATATATCTTTCCAGTCTGCTTTTTGGTCATTCTCTAGAGTCCCTAGCATTCCAAGTAAAGTTCTATTAAACCTTTCTGGGCCAGCATTTCCTTGTGGATGGTAAATAGATGTTCTAGTCTTTTCCATATTGGTCAATTGGCATAATTCTTTAATTATGTTAGATTCAAAGTTTGCACCTTGATCAGCATGTATTCTGGTAGGAATGCCATAATGAATGATAAAGTTGTTGTAAAAGGCTTCAGCTGTTGTTTTTGCTGTTTGATTCTTTGTAGGAATTGCCATTGCAAACTTTGTGAAGTGATCTGTAACAACCAATATATTTCCAATCCCTCCTTTGGATGGTTCTAATGTAAGATAGTCCATACAGACAAGTTCTAAAGGGTAGCTGGTATTTATACTGACTAACGGTGCTCTGATATCTGATCCACACTTTCGTCTCATACATCTATTACATTTTTCAGTCCAGTTTTCTGCATCCCTTGTCATACCGGGCCAGAAAAATCTTTCTCTTAAAAGCCTTATTGTTCTGTCTCTACCGGGATGTCCTACATCATCATGGAGTCCTTTCAAGACATCCTCTCTATAGCACTCTGGTAACACAAGTTGTTCTATAGTTTCTTCTTCTTCCTGAATCTTTCTGAAAAGTACTCCTCTTTTCAAAATCAGGTGTTTGAATTGCTTCCTCATAATGAAGTCTTCTTTGGTCAAGTTCTTGGTTGGCACATGTTTGTCCATTACAGCTATTCTCCATCTGTCAATAACTTTATCTTGTCTCTGCTTACTTCTTAAATCTCTAAATTCTACTTGTGCCATTGGATATCCTTGGTCTTCTGTTGCCTCTATAATGTTGATATTGGTACAGATTGTCTCAATAAGTGGTTCTGTATCGGTATTACTGCAGATGGCTTTGACTACCTCGTTCTTTATTCTAACACTTTCTTGCTGTTCTTCTTTTCTTCTTTCATGTGGGTATCTTGACAATGCATCTGCATCTCCATTGCTAAGTCCAGATCGGTAATGTATGTCAAAATTGTACTCTCCTAATGCTGATGCCCATCTTTGTCCTGTCGCATCTAGTTTAGCACTGGTCAATACATATGTTAGTGGATTATTGTCGGTAAGTACTGAGAAATGGTTGATAGCGAGATAATCTGAAAACTTTTCTGTCACAGCCCATTTCAGAGCGAGAAATTCCAACTTGTACGCACTGTAATTCTTCTCTGACTTTGTTAATGCTCTACTTGCATAGGCAATAACTCTTTTCAATTTTCCATCAGATTGGTTAAGTACAGCTCCTAATCCTGTTCCAGATGCGTCAGTGTGAAGCTCAAATGGTTTTGAAAAATCTGGATATGCTAAAATTGGTGGTCTGGTTAGAATTTCCTTTAGGTTTTCAAATATTGTCTGTTGATTTTCTGTCCATATCCACTGTTTTATTGGTGTTTTCTTCATCTTCTTTGAGCAGGTTGGTGGTAGAAGATCAGCTAAGGGTCTTGTTATCTTACTGAAATCTTTAATAAAACGCCGATAGTATCCACAAAATGCCAAAAAGGATCTCAATTCTTCGGATTTTGATGGAGTTGGCCAATTTTTAATCTTTTCTATCTTAGCTGGATCTGTCTCTACTCCATTTTCACTTACAATGTGTCCAAGAAAATGCACTTTTTCTTGAATGACAACTTTAAATTGCAATCTTTGAGTCTGGTCAAAACTAGATCAAGTCTGTGGAGATGTTCTTCAAAAACAATTCGATACACTGAAGGCTGTTCTCTCTTTGTGACATTCTTCAACTTCAACTTGATGATAGCCTGATTTCATATCGATGGTTGAGAAAACTTTGCTTCCTTGCAACACATCAAATATCTCCTCTATTTTGGGTAACGCATACGCATCTTTGACACTTCTTTTGTTGAGCATTCGATAATCCAAACACATACGGAGCTTTCCGTTTTTCTTTCTAACAAGAACAACATTAGATGACCAGGGAGACTTTGATTTTCTTATAATTCCTGTTGATAATAAGTTTTCCAGATGTGCCCTTACTTCAGAAATCATGGCAGTGGGAATTCGTCTGGTTGACTGCTTAAATGGTGTTTCATCTAATAGGTCAATTCTATGTTTAATTTTGTCACAAAATCCAATATCCTCTTCTCCTGTAGAAAAAATGTCTATGTGCTTTTGCAATAGCTGTGTTATATCTTTGAGTTGATCATCATTTAGTTTCTTGTTTGTGTCAATATTAACTTGGTTTAAAACACTATCATGTTTGGTATCTCCCTCGGCTTCATTTGAAACATCTTCAATTTTAACTGGCTGCAGTTCACACAAAACCTCTTTTGGTGAGATAACAACGCTGTTTGTTGTTATATTCGAAACAGTGATATCTACAGCTTTGGTTCTTCCAAATTCATAATCAATAATTGCTGGAGTGATATCAATGAAGCTCGGTAATGAGGAGTCTGGTGATTCATGTATAAGAGCACATGTTTTGTGAAAGCCTAATTCTCTGTCTGTGCGTCCTTTGATTGTCTTGGTTTCATTTGGTCCTATAATTATCTTTCCTGGTTCAGCAGACCTAATTATGGCTATTTGGTTTCCATTCTTTCTTAATTCTCTATCTCTGATGACCATGCATCTAAAGGCCAAATACCAAGGTGTATGTAGGGAGGCACGTTGAAGGAACTGAATTCCAAAGTTCTGTTGACACTCTTTTAACAAAACATCAAGGATATTTGTTCCGAGTATTACTGGTGTTAAAATGGAATATGCAGTGTCAGGAGTAATCAGAAACAAACATGGAGTTTGTGAAGCTTTTGGAATACCATTTCCTGTTGTTAAATCAACTTCGATGTAACCATGATATGGAAGTGGTTGACCATCAGCACACTCAACTTTTAGGATGTTCTCTAACTGTTGTATAACAATGTCCGCAAGGTTCTTATCATAAAAAGATTGTGATAGTGTACTTATACAACTTCCTGTATCAACTAAGGCTTTTGTCTTGACATTATTTATCTCTATCTCAACTTCATTGGTTTCTCCAACTAATTTAGGGCCTTGATAATTAGTGCCTTGGTTTGACCCAACAACTGAGGCACTTATGCTGTTGGGCAATCCTTTGCAATGTGTCCAAATTTCTTGCAGTTAAAGCACTGTCTTTGTTTTGGATTAGGGCAATCCTTAATCATATGTCCCTTTCCATCACAGCCAAAGCAAGTTGGTTGGAAATTCTGTGATCCTAGAGGTCTCCTATGACCTTGGTTAGTATCATTGTGTTCTTGTTTATGTTGATATTTGTCTCTATTGTTGCTCCTATATCTATTTCCACTTAAATTTCCTCGATATGATTCTTGGCCTTGCTTAATGTCTTCTTGTTGTTTTTCTAACTTGTCTATCCTCTCATTAATCTTTAGTAGAAGACCTTTCACTTCATCTAGCTCTGATGGCTTCTTTTCCACATTTACATTAGCATGACAATGTCTTGGTTCTGAGTTCTTCATGTCTGCTTCTATCTTCCTTAGTTCAATCTTGAATTTATCATAGTCAGATATTATATCATATTTATATGAAGCCATATGTTTTATTTCAGACAATAGTCCTTGGTATAAAACTCCTTTTAAAACCATGTCATTCTTTGGTAAGGCGTGCAAGGATACAGCTTGTGAATATAATTCCTCTAAACGAGAAGCATAACTTGCAATGGTCTCTTTTGGTGACTGCTGGCAAGAGTAAAACTTTCTAAGTACACTCTCTTCAGTTTCTACACTCCCATATGTACTGTTAAGTTTAATAAGTACTTCATCCAAACTAATGCCAGGTCCTAGTCTCCTAATAATATCTGCAGCATTCCCTTTTACAGCTCTCCTGACTCCCAATAAAATCTGTTCTTTGGAAAATGCTTTGTCAGCTAACAGGGACTGTATCTCAAATTTGAATGTTTCCCATGATGTTTCGCCTTTATTATCTTCTCCATAAAAAATAGATAATTTTGGAAAATGATAGCTTCCTGATGTATGTGAGCTACTATTGTCTTTATTAGAAATAGCTTTTCCAAATTTGGCTAAGAAATCCACTAAGTCTCCTGGTGACTCTACATGAGGTGAGAGATGTAACATGTGAAAAGCATCTATCAGCTTTTTATCATCCTCTGTGAATCCACCAGCATAATCCAATTTCTCCTCTTCTATCTCCTGTTTCTCCATGCTTATATTATTAAGCTAAGATAACTCTCAAATAATTGAGTAATTGTTGCACTAAATAACACTAATGTGACAACACTGTAATTCAATTTTACAAACACCTGTTTACTAGACCTATCAAACTTGTAATTTCATAACAAATCTACTATTTCATTATAAACCTATGACAAATATAAATATGTTTAGTATTTCAAACTATAAGTATATATTAAAGTCGTAATTTAATCAAAATAGATTAATATGTTTCAAATTAATTGGTAAGTATTGCTAAATTATTATTATAACATAATATTATGGTATATCAAATTACATTAGTCTAATAATCAATTAATTCATTACTAGAAAATGAACTGTTCACTGTTAAAGATCTGTAAAAAAAAATATCAAATTCAACTAAGTATTATCTCCCTTGGTCAGCCAAATTTCTATCTTAATGCAAAGGTCAAAATTCAATATAAGTAAATTAACTATTTTACATTAAAGACCTGTAAATGAAAATACAAATTTATTAATTCAACAAAATAGTTTCTCCATTTGGTCAGCTTAATCTATATCTGTAATCAAAAGAACAATATAATTTATAAATATAGTTAAATATTGAGAAAATGTAAACAATAGTTCAGTCAAAATAACAATGCATTCAAAATATAAGGGTAAATACTGTGCAAGGGTAAATAATAGTAAGTAATAGTAAAGTCAAGTCTGTCAATGTCTAAACCAATCAAATTCAAGGGTCAAAATCTATCTACCAAGGAATAAACAACTCCAAACCTCTTAAACCAATCAGTATTCAACCTATAAATGATGTATATAAAGGTTACAGGTTATAAGGACGGGAACCAGCTTACCAAAATCCAATATAAAGACTATGAGGCAGCAATGTGTTCTGTATATCAGCTGGGAACCAGTACACTGAAACATGGGGGAACCAATGGAAAGTCGGGAAATAAACAGGAAGTGTTTTTCAACCAATCAAAATCAAAGGAGAAAGGTCAAGGTCAAATAAACACAACATGTACAAAAATATTACTCCATCAATGAAAAAGTCTGATCTTCATTCACTAAGTAATAACATGTGAATCTTTCTCTCACAATGGCATACAGTTTACATGTATAATATAATGGTACTAAATATCAGTAAAATGGCATTTGTACACCTTTAGATAACAAAATCTGCTGATTCCATGCCAGTATGTATCTGACTGCAAATATATGTCTTAAACAGACAATTATTTTGTAGTAATTTCTCTGTTTCAAACAAACACAGACATCACTACTAAATCAATTACATGTAGATATAAACAATCCTTTTCCTTATTAATGGCTGACAGCTGAAACAACAAATTGTGTAATCTTTACATAAATTAAGGTGTACTCACACATGTCTTTATCCTAATCCTATATTCCTACACAATGTACACTGATCACAGTCCTAAATATCCTTTCATTGTCCTACTTAAAACTAATTTAAGAAACTGTCCGCAAGTCCTTCACCTCTCCATTTAAAATAACTGTCCACGGTTATGTATACACACTGGTCACAATAAAGGGTAAAAATCCAATGATGGGTATCCTGTGCAGTCATGCTTGGTATGTTTACTGCAATAGTCATCTAAACATCTCACTTTCCAGCTTGTTCGTAGTTCACTTAAACCATATTGGGCGCCAAAATATAACAGGGCTCCTTCTGGCCAGGTAGCCTCTGTTGTGGGTTCTTTGTTCGAGGGTCAGTTAAATCTCAATAACGAACGGAATCATCATTATACATTTTATTATGTATGTACAGAAACATCATCCTAAAAATATACATATAACAATAATAAGTAAAACAATACAAGAAAAGGTACAGTTGACAATTAGAAGCAGGGATTACGGACTAATGGCTGCATATTACTTGTATAAAGGTTCATTATGTCATTTGCTGACATGATGATCTTTTATTTACAAACAACGAATTACATGTAACGTGTAGCAGACTATCAAACAACATAATCTGAACAATACAATGTATACAATACAATGTAGCATACAATACAAATACATTACAATGTAGCATACAATACAAATACAATACAATGTAGCATACAATACAAATACAATACAAAGCTACACTTAATTTACACTTACCAATTTAGGGAATTAGATGATCATACACACATCTGTCTCATTCTATTCGTGTCAATTATTGCTGTTATCAATTCAATCCAAATCCAACATTTCCAAATTACTAATCTAATATAGTGTTAACCAACCAAGGGAAAATGACTGACTGACCAAATCAAATTGTCATGTGACCAAAATTGGCGGGAGCAATGCAATAAGCATGAATTTAGACAGGTGAACTCAACTCAACAAGTTATATAAACTTGACATGTCACATCAAAAGTGACCCTATTACACACACATAAAATTCAATGTCAAATACCTACTGTCAGACCTTGATATATAGTTGTTTTATAATGCATTGCAGGAAGTTTTAATCTAAGTTTACTCTTACAATACGCTACGTAATGTTCTTGAATTACTAGCAGGTGTGTTAATAAATGGTATTACAAATAATCAAACCGTCATTGGATACAAACTAGTGTAAATTATTGACTCTTTACATTCCATAGACGGGTCTGAGGGCGTAGAGTTGTGTTGTCTCTCCGTAACGAGTTAGTATGGTAAATAAGCATACAACTAATAGGATTGCAGTTCAAGCTTTGTCATACGATACATCTAGGACTAACTTACATATAGTCGGATAGTGAAGGCCCTGATGAGGATGTGCGGATGGACTCATATGAGTCGTTACCGTACGCAATAAGATCCGATGTTGCTCATATAACACACGTATACGTATGGGCCGTGTCCCTTGAAGAAGTCTTGTTGCATAGATGTACTCGCCTATTTATGTGTATATATATTGACACCTGCACATAATATATGAGCCGTTTCGCGAGAAAACCAACATTGTGGACTCTGCGTCAAGTATTGACCCTGATCAGTCTAAACATGCCGCGCAGGCTTACCTGGACCGACACTGTTCGCCTCCTGTTGATTTTCTGTTTAAGGAATAACTACTCTATACATCTATCCCGCTAAGACGGAATGTGTCGGCCGGATCAGTCTGCGCGGGCAGCGCAGGCTGATCTGGTCGATACATTACGCAGATGTCTATCGCCGCAGCTAAATATGTCCCGCGAGAAAACCAACATTGTGGACTCTGCGTCAAGTATTGACCCGGAACAGCCTAAGCATGCCGCGCAGACTAATCCGGGCATACATCTTTCGCGTCCTGTGAATTTTCTGTTTCATGAATCATTGCTCTATACATGTATCCCCCTGAGACGGAACTTGTTTGCCCGCGTTTGACTGCGCCGACTGCGCAGGCTGATCTGGACCGACACATTACACAGAGGCCATATTGTTGGTTTTCACGTGGAACGGCTCATATCTAAACAGCTAAAAGTTATGTTCCACTGAGATTATGTCCACACAATTAAGTTGATCCACGAATAAGGACGTGCGTTATAATTAAAGTATAACTGTGGACGTGACTTGTTGGCACGAATTGGGGCATTTTTTTAAAAGTACATTTTCAGTACAGTACTGTACGTTCAGTGATATAATTAATACTCCAGTTGGAGTCAAAGGGGCCTTGCACGCTTTTAAAAAAATATTAATTATATTAAATATAGACAAGGGATAGAGAACTAGAAAAGGGGAGTAAACTTATCTTTTTCTAACAATATCTCTCTCATAAAACAAACCCTATGTTGTGGTACTCATAAGAATCGTCTCACTGAAACGATTCTTTTGAGTACCCACAACATAGGGTTTGAGTGTCAAATAAGGATTTTAGAACATGGAAACGCCCCTTATCTAGAGATCTGCAAAGGATGTTACTTCCTCGTTAGTCGAATTTGGACCCACGTTTGCATTTTGGTCTGATATAAAATAATAATCGACGATCGAATAAAACGCTATACGCTAGCATTTAGCCAAGTATCTGCGCTGAGCATTGGTCACAAGCATTCTATGCACGAAAGATCGGTGTACAAACACCAGACTTAATATCACAACTTTGCAGGTCGGACAAAGGTCTGCAATCTTAGTTTTCCGGATATTTTAAGGAGAGCTGTGATTGGAAGTTTCATGACTTTACATCCCTTATCTATATATATAATAGAGTATTCTTGTGTTTTAAATTGCGCGCCAGGCCCCTATGGTTGGAGTAATATATGTTAACTCACGCGTATGCTTTGCTTTGCTTTGCATGTCAGGGGAGGATGTTTGAAAATTGTCACTAGATTACCCTTCACATATAATGCGCTAAAAAAGCGAAAAGTTCACATGTGTATATGCATAAACAAGTAAATTTGTGTGCATATACATATATGACAATTCTGAAGCAGACGAATTCGAATATTTTGTCAAAAAGTACAAAATGTCTATAATTGAATGGATAACCTATGTCTAAAACTGGGAAACATTGTGGCAAAAGGAGAAATTGCTCGATTTGAGCAATTTCTTCTTTTGACACTATGTTTTCAAAAAGCTGTCTGCTGCAGAGGCGTCAGAAAGCGTCTATATGAGAGAAAGAGTTAAAGGTTTAAGAAGAACCGGTTCAGCGATCAGCCGACAAGATCATATTTCACCTGTCGTCGTCAAATTATTTCAAAAGGATAAAAGTTAACATTTTTACCGAAACAAAGGACCTACACACTGTAGTTAAACTAACAGGTATCTGTTATCCCTTTTGAACCCTTGCAAAGAATGCAAATATCTAACTTTTGCACTGTTTTCGTGCAAGTGAATGAATGCAGGGATCTTAATTTTATGAACATTGCAGAATTACAGATAATAGGTAAGTAAACTTTCGAAAGCACTGTCCCAAATTATGATTTATTCCAAAACCTTAACAATTTCGGACTTAAATTAAGGAGATAACCTTAGTCTGAAGGTTATCTGGTTTTCTCCCTTAGACAGACTTGGTAATCTATACAGTTTACCCTTTCCCACATAAAATAATATCTGTAGTAGACGACTTTGAAAACATCTAGTCAGAAATATGGAACATCTCTGCAAATGGAAGTATAAGAATTGCATCAAGTTGGAAAATGTGCCATGTGTCATGTACACAGACATACACAAACCTATAAAATGTGCCATGTGTCATGTACACAGACATACACAAACCTATAAAATGTGCCATGTGTCATGTACACAGACATACACAAACCTATACAATATAACGTTTCGCTAAAACCGATGAACCGATTACTTCTGAAAATATTTACGAACATTCATGACGTTTTCGGTCAATCAATTTTATATATCCGTATACATGTAGCCATCTTCGCAAGCCAATGGTAATGTGTCCATCACATTACCATTACTTATTTCCGACATACTGACGCTTTCTGAAGTCTCTGTTATGGAACGCTTTTACTGTCTTACTATGTTGTATTGTATTATACGCAGTACATTTTCATGTATACGAGGTACATATTTCATTTGACGTGGTACATTTTGCATGATATGCAGTGCATTTTGTATAATATATCGTGGTTATTTAATAATATGAAGTCCACAAGTATGAAGATACAGTAGAATAACCATTATATAGTGTGCACACAACGTCATATGCAATACAAACAGCATTATATGCAGTCTATTCTTCAATACGTGTGGTGGTACTTTGATTATATGCGGTGGTTTAAACTTTGTGTGCGGTGGTTTAAACTTTATACGCAGTGCATTTACATTGGGGATGATCATACTTTCCGGCACTCTCCGGAATTGTTTCCGGAAATTACCGAGCATGACAGATAGGTTTGAACATTAACAACGTCTAATCCATTTTAAAAAGGCATTGTGGAACAATCGTTATGAGAGTGTACACTTTTCTAAATAGACGAGATGCAGAATGTCGTCTATGCAGACGATCTCTGATTCCTGAAGCAGACAACTCTTGAAATCATTATGGCAAAAGGATAAATTGCTCATCTTGAGAAATTTCTCCAGTTGTCACAATGCGTTCAACCAACCCCTCTTCAATAATTATACTTTCATTTATTAAGATTTTCTATAGTTTTGCCATAACGTCATCTGATGCATACTTGTTGTATTACGGAAAAGATTTAAACAATTGTTTAGGTTACCACTTAAAGGTAATGTTCCCTCATAAAAACAACTTTAAATTCCTCAGCAGCTTCTGGAAATAAGAGAAATAACTTGAAAAGTGATTTACATGATATATTTGATTTTGTCTTTGGGAAAAGGCATAACTTCGTTTTTTTCTGAACAGTGTAGGTTCAAATCAGCCTGCATATTTGCTCTGTCTTATCATAATCCTCACAAGTTGACTGAAAATTCTAATAAGCATATTTAAGTACATGTAATATTCTAGTCCTATAACATAAGACTCCGTTGACAAGCACTCGAGCTTGTGGTGAGAGGTCATATATTATTGGACTAGTAATATTCAGACTTTAGATTTTAGATTTTGATGAGACTGCAAATCATGCCGAATGAACAGACCAATCTCGTCTAGAGCGGATTTCAGTGCAGAAGACGACATTCTGCCCCTCGTGTATTCAGAACATGTGTACACATCTATTTATAAATTATTCAAGCGCTTTTTTTGAAATTGAGTAAACGGGTGTAAATGTTTATATCTATCTGTCTGACTCGGTATTTTTCGGATAAATAATTACGGAGAATGCCGGAAAGTATGACCATCCTAATGAAAAATGCACCGCATATAAATCTGTTTACACCATGTATTTATTAGTATGGACCGAAAATATTGCCAAATGCATTGCGTACTATGATTTTTTATGAACACATACATACTAATTCACCAGGTATAAAGATACGCGCAGGCACTTCATATATTAAACCATACATCGCATCTATTGACCAACATACAGCGTATACATGTGAAACTACTGCATACACAAACAAATACACCACATATAATATCATTTGTACTGCATAGTATATAGTTTGTATTGCACATGACGTTGTTTGTACAACGTATAATGGTTATTCTACTGTTTAAACACTATTTTGCACTGCATATTATTCAATAATCACCATACATAGTATAAAAGGCACTGCATATCATGAATAATGTACCACGTCAATGAAATATGTACCTCATATACGTGAATATGTACTGCGTATAATACAATACAACATACTAAGACAGTAAAGGCGTTCCATACTCTGTAGCATACCTTTTTTGAAAGTATTGTGGGAAAAGAAAAAAAGAAACTTAATGATCATTTTCATTTTTTGCCAGAATGTTTTCAACTCTTTTCAATAGCTACATAGTCGTGTATAGAGATATTTACCATATTTTTGTCTCAATGTTTTAAAGTCGTCTGCTGCATGATTGTTGTATGTGGTAAAGGATTAAGAATATCACATCTGGTGATGTATTTTAAAGTTCAAACTACCCCAAATCGCTTTTCGGAACATCACTCTCTCTCTCTCTCTCTCTCTCTCTCTCTCTCTCTCTCTCTCTCTCTCATCTCTCTCTTCTCTCTCTCTCTCTCTCTCTCTCTCTCTCTCTCTCTCTCTCTCTCTCTCTCTCTCTCTCTCTCTCTCTCTCTCTCTCTCTCTCTCTCTCTCTCTCTCTCTCTCTCTCTCTCTCTCTCTCTCTCTCTCTCTCTCAGTGGTGTAGTGGTGTAGTAGTGCGCTTTGTTATCGGGAGAACATTTAACGTTCAGTGGTGTAGTGGTGTAGTGGTGCGCTTTGTGATCGGGAGAACATTTAACGTTCCGTGGTGTAGTGGTGTAATGGTGCGCTTTGTGATCGGGAGAACATTTAACGTTCAGTGGTGTAGTGGTGTAGTAGTGCGCTTTGTTATCGGAGAACATTTAACGTTCAGTGGTGTAGTGGTGTAGTGGTGCGCTTTGTTATCGGAAGACCAAATGTAGAATGAGTGTTGATGCTCCATGGTGTAGTGGTGTAGTGGTGCGCTTTGTTATCGGGAGAACATTTAACGTTCCGTGGTGTAGTGGTGTAATGGTGCGCTTTGTGATCGGGAGAACATTTAACGTTCAGTGGTGTAGTGGTGTAGTAGTGCGCTTTGTTATCGGGAGAACATTTAACGTTCCGTGGTGTAGTGGTGTAGTGGTGCGCTTTGTGATCGGGAGAACATTTAACGTTCCGTGGTGTAGTGGTGTAATGGTGCGCTTTGTTATCGGAAGACCAAATGTAGAATGAGTGTTGATGCTCCATGGTGTAGTGGTGTAGTGGTTCGCTTTGAAAACGTGGGACCAAAGGTAGATTGTGACTTAATGCTCATTGTCTGGTGGTTTGCTTTGAGAACCGGATACCAACGGAAAAATGTGACTTTACGCTCTGTGGTGTAATGGTCCGCCTTGAGAACGTGGGACTTAAGGTAGAATGATACTTTACGCTCTGCGCTATAGTGGTCCGCTTTGAGAAAGGGGGACAAAAAGTAAAATGTGACTTTACGCTCCGAGCTGTACTAGTCCGCCTTAAGAACGGGGGACCAAAGATAGAATGTGTCTTTACGCTCCGCGCTGTAGTGGCCCGCTTTGAGAACGTGGGACCAAAGGTTCAATCTGACTTTACGCTCCGTGCTGTAGTTATCCGCCTTGAGAATAGGGGTATAATGTGTCGTTACGCTCATTGCTGTAGTGGTGTAGTGGTTCGCTTGAGAACGTGGGACCAAAGGTAGAATGTGACTTTTTGCTACGTCATGTAGTGGTCTGCCTTGAGAACAGGTGACCAAATGTATATTTCGACTTTACGCTGCGTTGTTTAGTGATGTAGTGGTCCGCCTTGAGAACGGGGGACCAAATGTAGAATGCGACTTAACGCTTCGTGTTTTAGTGGTGTAATGGTCCGCTTTGTGATAGGGAGACCAAATATAGAATGAGTGTTGATGCTCCATGGTGTAGTGGTGTAGTGGTTCGCTTTGTGATCGGGAGAACATTTAACGTTCCGTGGTGTAGTGGTGTAATGGTGCGCTTTGTGATCGGGAGAACATTTAACGTTCAGTGGTGTAGTGGTGTAGTAGTGCGCTTTGTTATCGGGAGAACAGTTAACGTTCAGTGGTGTAGTGGTGTAGTGGTGCGCTTTGTGATCGGGAGAACATTTAACGTTCCGTTGTGTAGTGGTGTAATGGTGCGCTTTGTTATCGGAAGACCAAATGTAGAATGAGTGTTGATGCTCCATTGTGTAGTGGTGTAGTGTTCGCTTTGAAAACGTGGGACCAAAGGTAGATTGTGACTAAATGCTCATTGTCTGGTGGTTTGCTTGAGAACCGGATACCAACGGTAAAATGTGACTTTACGCTCTGTGGTGTAATGGTCCGCCTTGAGAACGTGGGACTTAAGGTAGAATGATACTTTACGCTCTGCGCTATAGTGGTCCGCTTTGAGAAAGGGGGACAAAAAGTAAAATGTGACTTTACGCTCCGAGCTGTACTAGTCCGCCTTAAGAACGGGGGACCAAAGATAGAATGTGTCTTTACGCTCCGCGCTGTAGTGGCCCGCTTTGAGAACGTGGGACCAAAGGTTCAATCTGACTTTACGCTCCGTGCTGTAGTTATCCGCCTTGATAATAGGGGTATAATGTGTCTTTACGCTCATTGCTGTAGTGGTGTAGTGGTTCGCTTGAGAACGGGGGACCAAAGGTAGAATGTGACTTTTTGCTACGTCATGTAGTGGTCTGCCTTGAGAACAGGTGACCAAATGTATATTTCGACTTTACGCTGCGTTGGTTAGTGATGTAGTGGTCCGCCTTGAGAACGGGCGTAGAATGCGACTTAACGCTTCGTGTTTTAGTGGTGTAATGGTCCGCTTTGTGATAGGGAGACCAAATATAAGTTCCGTGGTGTAGCGGTGTAGCGGTGTAGCGGTGTAGCGGTGTAGTGGTGTAGTGGTGTAGCGGTGCGCTTTGTAATCTAGAGACCAAATGTAGAATGAGACTTGATGCTCCATGGTGTAGTGGTATAGTGTTTCGCTTTAAAAACGTGGGACCAAAGGTAGAATGTGCCTTAATTCTCATTGGTCTCGCTTTAAGAACGGGGTACTAACTGTAAAATTGGACTTTACGCTCCGTGGTGTAGTGGTCCGCCTTGAGAACGGGGGACCAAATGTAGTATGTGACTTTACATTCCGTGCTGTAGTAGTCCGTCTTGAGAACGGGGTACCAAAGGTAAAATGTGTCTTTAGGCTCCGCGCTTTTGGTGGTGTATGATTCCACCCTGAGAACGGGAGACCAAAGGTAGAATGTGCCTTTATGCTCCGCGGTGTAGTGGTCCGTTCGAGAACGGGGGACCAATGGTAGAATGTGACTTTACGCTCCGTCATGTAGTGATCGGCCTTGAGAACAGGGGACCAAATGTATGATTCGACTTTACGCTGCGTTGTTTAGTGGTGTAGTGCTCCGCCTTGAGAACAGTGAACCAAATGTAGAATGCTACTTAACGCTTCATGGTGTAGTGGTGTAGTGGTTCGATTTTTGATCGGGAGACCAGATGTAGCATGAGACTTGATGCTATGGTGTAGTGGTTCGCTTTGAAAACGTGGGACCAAAGGTAGAATGTGACTTCAAGCTCATTGATCTGGTAGTTTGCTTTGAGAACGGGATACCAACGGAAAATGTGACTTTACGCTCCGTGGTGTAGTGGTCCGCCTTGAGAACGTTGGACCAAAGGTAGAATGATACTTTACGCTCCGCGCTGTAGCGGTCCGCCTTAAGAACGGGGCATCAAAGGTATAATTATACTTAACGCTCCGCGCTGTAGCGGTTCGCCTTAAGAACGGGGGATCAAAGGTAGAATGATTCTTTACGATCCGCTCTGTAGTGGTCCGCCTTGAGAACGTGGGACCAAAGGTAGAATGATACTTTACGCTCCGCGCTGTAGCGGTCCGCCTTAAGAACGGGGCATCAAAGGTAGAATGATACCTTTCGCTCCGGTCTGTCGTGGTCCGCCTTGAGAACGTGGGACCAAAGGTAGAATGATACTTTACGCTCCGCGCTGTAGCGGTCCGCCTTAAGAACGGGGGATCAAAGGTAGAATGATACTTTGCGCTCCGCGCTGTAGCGGTTCGCCTTAATAACGGGGGATCAAAGGTAGAATGATACTTTACGCTCCGCTCTGTAGTGGTCCGCCTTGAGAACGTGGGACCAAAGGTAGAATGATACTTTACGCTCCGTGCTGTAGCGGTCCGCCTTAAGAACGGGGCATCAAAGGTAGAATGATACTTTTCGCTCCGGTCTGTAGTGGTCCGCCTTGAGAACGTGGGACCAAAGGTAGAATTATACTTTGCGCTCCGCGCTGTAGCGGTCCGCCTTAAGAACGGGGGATCAAAGGTAGAATGTGTCTTTACGCTCCGTGCTTTAGTGCTATAGTGGTTCGCTTGAGAACGTGGGACCAAAGGTAGAATGATACTTTACGCTCCGCGCTGTAGTGCTATAGTGGTCCGCTTGAGAACGGGGCATCAAAGGTAGAATGATACCTTTCGCTCCGGTCTGTCGTGGTCCGCCTTGAGAACGTGGGACCAAAGGTAGAATGATACTTTACGCTCCGCGCTGTAGCGGTCCGCCTTAAGAACGGGGGATCAAAGGTAGAATGATACTTTGCGCTCCGCGCTGTAGCGGTTCGCCTTAATAACGGGGGATCAAAGGTAGAATGATACTTTACGCTCCGCTCTGTAGTGTTCGCCTTGAGAACGTGGGACCAAAGGTAGAATGATACTTTACGCTCCGTGCTGTAGCGGTCCGCCTTAAGAACGGGGCATCAAAGGTAGAATGATACTTTTCGCTCCGGTCTGTAGTGGTCCGCCTTGAGAACGTGGGACCAAAGGTAGAATTATACTTTGCGCTCCGCGCTGTAGCGGTCCGCCTTAAGAACGGGGGATCAAAGGTAGAATGTGTCTTTACGCTCCGTGCTTTAGTGCTATAGTGGTTCGCTTGAGAACGTGGGACCAAAGGTAGAATGATACTTTACGCTCCGCTTTGTAGCGGTCCGCCTTGAGAATGTGGGACCAAAGGTAGAATGATATTTTACGCTCCGCGCTGTAGTGCTATAGTGGTCCGCTTGAGAACGGGGGATCAAAGGTAGAATGTGTCTTTACGCTCCGTGCAGTAGTAGTCCGCCTTGAGAACGGGGGACCAATGGTAGAATGTTACTTTACGCTCCGCGCTGTAGTGGTGTAGTGGTCCTTATTGAGAACGGGGCACCCAATGTAAATTGTGACTTGACGCTCCGTTGTGTAGTGATCTACCTTGAAAAAGTGGAACTAAAGGTAGAATGCGACTTTAATTCTCATTTGTTTAGTGGTCTAGTGGTACGCTTTGAAAACGGGAGATCAAAGATAGAAAGTGACTTTATGCTCTGTGGTGTAGTGGTGTAGTGGTCCGCTTTGAGAACGTGAAACTTAAGGCATAATGTGAATTTAAGCTCCGTGCTGTAGGGTCCGGTTTGAGAACGGGGTACCAAATGTAGAATGTGATTTATGCTCCATGGTGTAGTGGTCCGCTTGAGAACGGGGTACCAAATGTGGATTATGACTTTACACTCCGTGTTGTAATGGTCCGCTTTAAGAACGGGGTACCAAATGTAGAATGTGATTTTACTCTCCGTGCTGTAGTGGCCCGCCTTGAGAACGTGGGACCAAATGTAGAATGTTGCATTACGCTCCGCGCTGTAGTAGTCCGCCTTGAGGACGGGGGACAGAAGGTAGAATATCGCTTTACGCTCCGCGCTGTAGTGGTCCGCTTGAGAACAGGGAACCAAAGGTAGAAATCAACTTTACGCTCCGTCATGTAGTGGTCCGCTCGAGAACGGGGGACCAAAGGTAAAATGTGACTTTACGCTCCGTCATGTAGTGGTCGGCCTTGAGAACAGGGGACCAAATGTATAATTCGACTTTACGCTGCGTTGCTTAGTGGTCTGCCTTGAGAACGTTGAACTAAATGTAGAATGCGACTTAACGCTCCATAGTGTAGCGGTCCGATTAGTGATCGGGAGATCAAATGTAGAATTTGACTTGATGCTCCATGGTATAGTGGTGTAGTGGTTCGCTTTGAAAACTGCGTTAGTGATCTGCCTTGAGAACGGGGGACTAAACGTAGAATGCGACTTTAAGGCCCTTTTGTTTAGTGGACTAGTGGTACGCTTTGAAAACGGGAGACCAAAGGTAGAAAGACTTAATGCTCTGTGATGTAGTGGTGTAGTTGTGTAGTAGTCCGCTTTAAGAACGGGAAACCTAATGTATACTGTGACTTTACGCTCCGTGGTGTAGTGCTGTAGTGGTCCGCTTTAAGAACGGGAAACCTAAGGTATAATGTGACTTTACGCTCCCTGGTGTAGTGCTGTAGTGGTGTAGTGGTCCGCTTTAAGAACGGGAAACCTAAGGCATAATGTGACTTTACGCTCCGTGGTGTAGTGGTGTAGTTGTCCGCTTTAAGAACGGGAAACCTAAGGTAGTATGTGACTTTACGCTCCGTGGTGTAGTGGTCCGCTTTAAGAACGGGAAACCTAAGGTAGTATGTGACTTTACGCTCCGTGGTGTAGTGGTCCGCTTTAAGAACGGGAAACCTAAGGTAGTATGTGACTTTACGCTCCGTGGTGTAGTGGTCCGCTTTAAGAACGGGAAACCTAAGGTAGTATGTGACTTTACGCTCCGTGGTGTAGTGGTCCGCTTTAAGAACGGGAAACCTAAGGTAGTATGTGACTTTACGCTCCGTGGTGTAGTGGTGTAGTAGTCCGCTTTAAGAACGGGAAAAACCTAAGGCATAATGTGACTTTACGCTCCGTGGTGTAGTAGTCCGCTTTAAGAACGGGAAACCTAAGGCATAATGTGACTTTACGCTCCGTGGTGTAGTGGTCCGCTTTAAGAACGGGAAACCTAAGGCATAATGTGATTTCACGCTCCGTGGTGTAGTGGTCCGCTTTAAGAACGGGAAACCTAAGGCATAATGTGACTTTAAGCTCCGTGGTGTAGTGCTGTAGTGGTGTAGTGGTCCGCTTTAAGAACGGGAAACCTATGGTATAATGTGACTTTAAGCTCCGTGGTGAAGTGCTGTAGTGGTGTAATGGTCCGCTTTAAGAACGGGAAACCTAAGGTAGTATGTGACTTTACGCTCCGTGGTGTAGTGGTCCGCTTTAAGAACGGGAAACCTAAGGAAGTATGTGACTTTACGCTCCGTGGTGTAGTGGTGTAGTGGTACTCTTTAAGAACGGGAAACCTAAGGTATAATGTGACTTTACGCTCCGTGGTGTAGTGGTCCGCTTTAAGAACGGGAAACCTAAGGTAGTATGTGACTTTACGCTCCGTGATGTAGTGGTGTAGTGGTCCGCTTTAAGAACGGGAAACCTAAGGCATAATGTGACTTTAAGCTCCGTGGTGTAGTGGTCCGCTTGTAGAACGGGGTACCAAATGTAGAATGTGATTTTACGCTCCGTAGTGTAGTGGTACGCTTTGAGAACGGAGTACCAAATATAGAAATTGATTTTACGCTCCATGGTGTAGTGGTCCGCTTGAGAACGGGGTACCAAAGCTGGATTTTGACTTTACTCTCCGTGTTGTAGTGGTCCGCTTTGAGAACGGGGTACCAAATATAGAATGTGATTTTACGCTCCATGGTGTAGTGGTACGCTTTGAGAACGGGGTACCAAATATAGAATGTGATTTTACGCTCCATGGTGTAGTGGTACGCTTTGAGAACTGAGTACCAAATATATAATGTGATTTTACGCTCCATGGTGTAGTGGTACGCTTTGAGAACGGAGTACCAAATATAGAATGTGATTTTACGCTCCATGGTGTAGTGGTACGCTTTGAGAACGGAGTACTAAATATAGAATGTGATTTTACGCTCCATGGTGTAGTGGTACGCTTTGAGAACGGGGTATCAAATATAGAATGTGATTTTACGCTCCATGGTGTAGTGGTACGCTTTGAGAACGGAGTACCAAATATAGAATGTGATTTTACGCTCCATGGTGTAGAGGTCCGCTTTAGAACGGGATACCAAAGGTGTATTTAGACTTTACGCTCCGTGTTGTAGTGTCCGCTTTGAGAACGGGGTACCTAATGTAAAATGTGATTTTACGCTGCATTGTGTAGTGGTCCGCTTGAGAAAGGGGTACCAAAGCTGGATTTAGACTTTACGCTCCGTGTTGTAATGGTCCGCTTTGAGAACGGGGTACCAAATGTAGAATGTGATTTTACTCTCCGTGCTGTAGTGGTCCTCTTGAGAACGGAGACCAAAGTTAGAATGTGACTTTACGCTCCGAGATGTAGTGTTGTAGTGGTCCGCCTTGAGAATTGGGACAATGGTTTGAACCCCTGTCTGGTATTATCAAATACTTTAACAATGATAGTAATGGCTTCCGTAACCTTCAGGACTAATACTACTGGTAGCACTTATATGTTGCTTAATTAGGACGAAGGTAGATGGACGTTATTTTTGACTCGGGACTTTCTTGTGAAATTATATATGATAACGAGTGTTTTAGACTCTGCCAAAGTTATAGAGACTTTGTGAATGTTTATGATTGTTGAAAACTCGGATTTTGGAATGAAATCAAAACCGTATTTAGAGTTATTATGACTTAATTTATCTGCCATTTGTACACTAAATCTATAGAGCAGATTACGCATGAATGAACACGCCATATTGAATGCCAACTGTACATTATTAAATGTGTTTACCTATGCTAACCTCTATCGACTATCGATAATAACTCCTGAACTCCCCAAAAGTAAAATCTACGGAATACAATACGGGTCACAACGACGTTTTTCACTAACAATATGGAGATATATATAGACCGGTATAGAGCCAGAGTTAGACTGTTTTCGAGGGGAAAGAAAAGTAGCCATACTGGGCCAGTTCCAGGGATGGTCTACTCTCCACAAACAACTGGCATTGGCGGATGCTTGCAACATGTTTAGTGTTGGTCTTTGGTCTGGTCTCATATAACCTTTTAATCCATTCATATCGGTGAATCAACCTACAGCCGAAGTGATAGCACCAGCACTTTTATCCATGTCGTAAGCATTTTCTGTCTGACCCATTATATTCAGAACATTATATACGGTTCGTATAATCAGCTTCGGTTGTTAATGTCATCGGATGTAGAATTAAACACAGGACCTTTACACGAAGACAGTGAAATGAAAGTACTAGAAGCAATAAAGAACAGTGAAATAAGAGTCCTTTCCCAGCTTAAGCATGTGCAGGACGATATATCATAACTCAAGGAGGAAATGACTTCTGTAAAAAGGGACTGCATTAAAGTCATTACGGAATTAAATACAGTGAATAACAAACTAAAGAGCATCGACAGTGAACTAAACGCTATGAAACAGGAAATGGCATTGTTGGCTGATGATCGCGAACACGTTTAACTTGATGGCATCGATCGTTGATAAATTACAAAAAGAAATAGACGCTTGAGAGACAAAATAAAAGAAGTTATATGAGAATATTCGGATTAAAGCCTATCGACTCGGACTATCTTGCAATATTAAAGGATCAGATTGTATCGGAAGGATTGTTTGTGGTTTGTCCGGATGAAAATTGGTGTTCGGATGATATAAAAGAAGCGTTCATAATAGAAGGAGAGATTCAATTCAATTCAATATATTTTATTGGCATATAACAAATACATGTTGTCGCCAAAATTTACAATACCTTTGGCGGTTTATATTACAATACATATTTATTACAATTTTACATAAGAGAAAAGCATGATAAAATTAAGTTTCACCATCTCTTTTAATATTTGCTAAGTAAATATATTTGGACAATTTGCATAACATAGATCTTTGCTCTGATTTCAGTAACTTTTGAAATTTATATATATTTGGCCAGTTGTAATAATACCTAGGAAGACACTCTATTCTTAGATCCATGTACATAGTGCATACCAACAAGAAATGATATTCATCTTCTATCATATTTAAATTGCACATGTTACATTTTCTATTTTCTCTTTCAATATTTCTAAATCGTCCTTCCTCAATTAAAAGTTGGTGAGAAGAACATCTAAATCTTGTCAGAGATACTCGGTGTTTGATATTACTGACAAAATCTAAATATTTTTCTCTTGCAAAATTATTCTTGATTAATCTGTATGTTTCTAATTTACTTGACTCATTTACATCGGAATACCAACTTTGTATATAGAAATCTTTAATTCTTTGTATAATATAATTCATTTCTGTGCCAGATATACTACTTAAATTAAACATATATGACAAACCACTTTTATCCAAAAGATCATTCACATTTTTTTTCTAAACTCAATTATATAATTACCATCTTCGTCTTTCATGTTATATATTCTATGTATTAATGTTCCCGGGAAGTTACATATTTTGCTCCGATATTTTATTATATAAATATTACGTAAAATAACAAGTGGATAGCGTCCCAATTCACCATATAGTGTTGCATTTGACGTTTGTTGTCTTACCGATAATATTTGTTTCAAAAATGTTAATACATAAATATGGGTAATATCATTGAATCAAACAAATTTAGAGAGAGGATACTTTATAACGCTTGTTAATTTTTGTCAAGAAGATGAAAACGATAAAGTGTACTCCGGTCGACAACGCCTGAAGGAGAGAAAATCAGAGTCAGTGACGACCTGACAAAACGCCAACGATCCCAACTAAGTGACCTAAAATCGCAAGGATACTTTAAGAAAGGCGTGCTGCATATCCGAGAACATCCTGATAAAGATTCTACTAGACCGAATACTCGGACGAGGCTATCCTGAACATACAGTTCCCAATGAAACCGCGAATACAGACCGCACTTAAAGTAAAGACAACGTGTCCGACATCGCAGACCATTCGCAATCTTCGGTAGACCCATATGATATATCTACGGAAGCTGAAAATAGCCTTGTGATTGTACAAGGCAACTCAGAATAGACAACACTGGGGATACGTTTGTCTTATACAAAGAATCGAAACAACAGTTCAAATGAATAACAGAACGGGCGTTATTAGTAAATACTCTATAATAATTGATTAACAATGACTCCAAATCATTTTAGAATATGTTCAAAATAATGACAAGCAGTAGAACGATCTCTTAGCTTACGCTGCGTCCTTTGAAATATTTATACGTTGCCATCCATTCAAAGAGAATTTACAAATTGATATATGACATTTTAACAAATGAATTATATTTCCAGTTGACGCATGACTTAGCATTGTAGTTTATTTGTATTGAATCTATACATGTCATTTAAACTATATCTGAAATTGTATTATTTATTTTAGAACAGCTCTTTGTTTAACAGACTCTGTTGTATCCACAGTTCAATGCTTACCCTTAGTAAACCGAAATTTTCTGGTGACAGGCAAATCCAATTTATATAAAGTTGCGTATATGATGTAGGGTCAAGGCTGTGTCAATTCAGGGGTTGTGAGTTCGAACCCAAGCTCAAGACATTTGATAAAAGTAAATGCTACAGGCGTCATTCTTCTACACTCAATGGGCTAACAGACTATGTGAAAATGAGGAACTGCTGCTTGGTAAAACAGTTGAATGGAGCATTGGTATGATAAAACAAGGAAACACATGGATTTTTTAACTGACAGCCGTAATATGACTAATAAACTGTTGAAAAATAAACAATCAGCGACTGCAGTTGAATAACGTTGAATAACGCTTTTATCGACATGATTCAACAGAATCACTTTTTATTTCAATCAACAAAATAAAAGTGAAATCAGAAATATTCCATTACGTGATGTAACTGAAATACAAAATGTAATTACACTTACGCTTTAACACGTTACTATATAAGCCGTCCCGCGAGAAAAACATAATTATGGTATCTGCGTAAAGTGTCCAGCCAGATCAGCCTAAGCAGTCCGCGCAGACTAATACAGGCTGACACATTCCGTCTCAGGGGGATAGAGGTATAGAGTAATGATTCTTGCAACAAAAAATCCACAGTAGGCGAAAGGTGTCTGTCCGGATTACCCTATGCGGTATGCTTAGGCTGATCCGGGTCGATACTTTACAACGTTTGTTTTCTCGCGGCATGGCTCATATGTGTTTTCAGACATCTGCGTAATGTATCGACCAGATCAGCCTGCGCTGTCCGCGCAGACTGATCCGGCCGACACATTCCGTCTTAGGGGGGGATAGATAGAGTAGCGATTCCTGAAACAGAAAATCTACAGGAGGTGAAACGTGTCTGCCCGGATTAGCCTGCGCGGCATGCTTAGGCTGATCCGGGTCGATACTTTACAACGTTTGTTTTCTCGCGGGACGGCTCATATGATGAACTTGTTTGTCTTTTTCCGATCGAGTATTGATCTGGCTCAGTTGCAAATGAGAAGGGGTATCGATCAAGGGCTTTGAGTTCGTATCTCAATTTGACCTATATTCTTTCCTAGCACTGTCGAAAATCAGCGTCATTTGTTTTCTAGCTATAGACTAAAGGGTCTAAATGAGATGATAACCAGTTATCAGGGAATAATGAAATGTTTGGTACAGGTGTTATAGTAGCAGCTATAGGCTGAAGGGTCTAACTGAGATGATAAACAGTTATCAGGGGAGGATGTAGTGTTTGGTACATGTGTTATAGCACCAGCTATAGGCTGAAGGGTCTAAATGAGATGATTACCAGTTATATAGGAAGAATGTAGTGTTTGGTTCAGGTGTTATAGCACCAGCTGTAAGCTAAGGGGTCTAACTGAGATGATAAACAGTTATCAGGGAAGAATGTAGTGTTTGTTTCAGGTGTTATAGTACCAGCTGTAGGATGAATGGTATAAATGAGATAAACAGTTATTTTGGTACAGTTGTTATAGTACCAGGAATCACATGGGTATGTGGACGCCATGAATAACAAGTACAATGACAATATTTTATTGACATAAGGCCACCGGCCCATGACAATTATGTTTACATCATATAACATTTTCACACAGCACTTTTTTGACAGTACCTTATATGATGTGTTAAGATCTGTATGTATTGAAAGCATACGAGAATGAAACACTTGGTATCTTAATTGTGGTTAATATAAAACCTTGAAAATATTGATGCGAATTTTTTTTTTTTTTTTTTTGAGCAGTTTCTACTTTTCTCATCATGTTTTGAATTAGTATCTACGATAGAAGCATACTTTATTATGAAAAAGCTAAAGGTTTACACATAGACATAGCCATAAATTATGTTATCACGTCGTATAACAGTTGATTTATGTACATATAATATATATGTTATTACTTTCTATAATATATACATATGCATAAAAAGGTAGCAACGTTTGCTGTCGATACAGAAGCTGTGAGTTCGAACCCCAACTCGGTCAACATTCTTTTCTGGTGAAAAAACAGCCAGCTGCTTGGTAGGACTGTTGTGTGGAGTATTGGTATGAGGAAATCAGGAAACGTATGGGTTTGTTTATTGTCCTCCGTGATTTGACTGAAAATTTGTTGAAAACGGTGTCTTACCTGAAATCAGTCAATCAAATCTAGAACCGTACAATGAGCGTTCTCCTCGATGTTTACTGCGTGTTATAACACGCATAGAATACAGTCGTGGATCGACATTCCATGTTAATTTATAGACACAGGGGAAATGGAAAACATTTGAAAGTATGACATAAAATTCCAAAGGTTGATATATCAAATAAAACTTTGTATCTAGGTTGATATATTATCAGAAAATTATTTTTAGTTTACTTATTAAAAATTTATCAATTGTTCAACTGTTCCCTTTGTGTTCATTCTAGTGTTGTCAACACTGTCCTTGTTTGAATCTCCCCCTTGACATACAGGGGCGTAGCTTGGCAATAATCAATGTGTAGGCCGTATCGTTAGAAAATCAACATGGTGGACTCTGCGTAAACTATCAGCCTAAGCATGACACACAGGCATACACGGATATATACTTTTCGCCTCCTGTTGATTTTCTGTTTCAGGAATCACTACTCTATCTATCCCCCCTTAGACGGAATGTGTCGGCCGGATCAGTCTGCGCGGATAGCGCAGGCTGATCTGGTCGATACATTACGCAGATGTGTATCGCCGCAGCTGCATTTTGGGGCATTTTTAGAAAAGAACGTGTGTAGGCACGTGCCTACAGTGCCTAAATGAAGCTACGCCCCTGGCAAGTATGACATTAACTTCAAAAGGTTGATAAAGCATCAGATAATTACTTTTAGTTTACTTATTCAAAAAGGATCAATTGTTCAACTGTTCCCTTTGTGTTCATTCTGGTGTCGTCAGCACTGTCCTTGTTTGAATCCCCCCCCTTGACATATATGTAGCGGACACATTTCCCTTCGGTTTAGATTGATCGTTAACGCCGTTTTCCAAATAATTTCCATTAAACCATGACATAAACCCATTTTCATCGGTAAGTCTGAACCGAACACCACTCCATATGTCTTTATGACATGTCTACAACCATGTTCACCGTCAAGGTAAGTCATTGCTGACATTTTTAATTCGATCGGGAAGGTATCCTATCATTCAATTTTGTTATTAAACTGGTTTTTAACTGGTTATTAGAATGTATATTTGGTGTTATCCGTTTCCCACTTGCAGATCCAGTTTGTCTCATCTGCAGCAAACGACTTTTGAAAAAAAATGTGACAAATGGAGAGATTGTCATAATGATCAAGTTCTCCTTTTTCACATTTTAGACTTATTCCATAGTTTTGTCAATATGATTGCAAAGCCTTCAACTCCCGATTTATTGTACTTGGGAATGGGTTAAATCCCGACGTATTGTATGTGGGAATGGGTTAAATCCCGACGTATTGTATGTGGGAAAGGGTTAAATCCCGACGTATTGTATATTGGGAAAGGGTTAAATCCCGACGTATTGTATGTGGGAAAGGGTTAAATCCCGACGTATTGTATGTGGGAAAGGGTTAAACCCCAACGTATTGTATGTGGGAAAGGGTTAAATCCCGACGTATTGTATGTGGGAAAGGGTTAAATCCCGACGTATTGTATGTGGGAAAGGGTTAAATCCCGACGTATTGTATATGGGAATGGGTTAAATCCCGACGTATTGTATGTGGGAATGGGTTAAATCCCGACGTATTGTATGTGGGAAAGGGTTAAATCCCGACGTATTGTATATTGGGAAAGGGTTAAATCCCGACGTATTGTATGTGGGAAAGGGTTAAATCCCGACGTATTGTATGTGGGAATGGGTTAAATCCCGACGTATTGTATGTGGGAAAGGGTTAAATCCCGACGTATTGTATATTGGGAAAGGGTTAAATCCCGACGTATTGTATGTGGGAAAGGGTTAAATCCCGACGTATTGTATGTGGGAAAGGGTTAAACCCCAACGTATTGTATGTGGGAAAGGGTTAAATCCCGACGTATTGTATGTGGGAAAGGGTTAAATCCCGACGTATTGTATGTGGGAAAGGGTTAAATCCCGACGTATTGTATATGGGAATGGGTTAAATCCCGACGTATTGTATGTGGGAATGGGTTAAATCCCGACGTATTGTATGTGGGAAAGGGTTAAATCCCGACGTATTGTATGTGGGAAAGGGTTAAATCCCGACGTATTGTATGTGGGAAAGGGTTAAATCCCGACGTATTGTATGTGTGAAAGGGTTAAATCCTGACGTATTGTATGTGGGAAAGGGTTAAATCCCGACGTATTGTATGTGGGAAAGGGTTAAATCCCGACGTATTGTATGTGGGAATGGGTTAAATCCCGACGTATTGTATGTGGGAAAGGGTTAAATCCCGACGTATTGTATGTGGGAATGGGTTAAATCCCGACGTATTGTATGTGGGAATAGGTTAAATCCCGACGTATTGTATGTGGGAAAGGGTTAAATCCCGACGTATTGTATGTGGGAATGGGTTAAATCCCGACGTATTGTATGTGGGAAAGGGTTAAATCCCGACGTATTGTATGTAGGAATGGGTTAAATACCGATTTGTTGGATGTGGGAAAGGGTTAAATCCTGATGCATTGTATGTAGGAATGGGTTAAATACCGATTTGTTGGATGCGGGAAAGGGTTAAATCCTGATGCATTGTATATAGGAATGGGTTAAATACCGATTTGTTGGATGTGGGAAAGGGTTAAATCCTGATGCATTGTATGTAGGAATGGGTTAAATACCGATTTGTTGGATGTGGGAAAGGGTTAAATCCTGATGCATTGTATGTAGGAATGGGTTAAATACCGATTTGTTGGATGTGGGAAAGGGTTAAATCCTGATGCATTGTATGTAGGAATGGGTTAAATACCGATTTGTTGGATGTGGGAAAGGGTTAAATCTTGATGCATTGTATGTGGGAATGGGTTAAATCCTGATGTATTGTATGTTGGAATGGATTAAATCCTGATTTGTTGGATGTGGGAAAGGGTTAAATCCCGATGTAATGTTTGCGATAATGGGTTGAATCCCGATGTATTTAATGTTTGATTGGTTTAATCTTGATTTGCTGTTAGTGTGAATTGGTTAAATACCGATGTATTGTATTTGGGAATTGGTCAATATCCCGGTGTATTGTATGTGGGAAAGGGTTACATCCCGATTTGTTGTCTGTGGGAATGGGTTAAATCCCGAGTTGTTGTCTGTGGGAATTGGTTAAATACCGATGTATTGTATTTGGGAATGGGTCAATATCCCGATGTATTGTATGTGGGAAAGGGTTAAATCCCGATTTGTTGTCTGTGGGAATGGGTTAAATCCCTTGTTTGTTGGAAAGGAAGCTTGAGTAGAAAGGAAGGTAAGTATTTCTTCTGTTTTCATTGGAAGCCGCCAGGAGGCTGCTTCCTGTAGGGATGCTTTTAATTTTCGGTCAAGGAGAATATTTAGACCTGCCAGCGTGACCACATATCTTGATTTCTCTTTGTCCTTTCTAAGTACATTAATTTAAGGTAATGACTTTTAAAACATCCCTTTTACACTCTATATACATGTGTGAGTTTTACAAATTAAAAACAAAAGACAAAGGCCAGTATATTAATTGAATGTATGTACATTTTTATATAAGCGAAATTCATACTGTATCTACTCTAGACAGTAAAATAGAGAACCCTTCTATTGATTGTGTAAATGTAGTCTGGTTCCTTAAAATTACATGCTATGATATATTACGCAGTAAATAGACGAAGAAGCCTCGTCCCGTATTCACTAAACTTTTCAATTTAGATATTTGTCTAAATCTAAATCTTAATATTTAGTCCACGTTTTAGATTTAATCCGTATTCACCAACGCGTTTTAAACCGATCTCAATTTGGTCTAGTGTGTAAATGTCGTAAGCGGCCACGCAGCGACTCTGGTTCCCGAATCAAGTTAAGAGCTAAAATAAAAGACAGTACCATTCATCTATAGTCTATTTATAGATTTTCATTTTGATCGCTATTTCACATACATTTTTCATTTGCTTACTTTTAATAATCTGACTTTCATGTTCAGTACATACTGGATTCAAAGTTAACTTTGAGTACAATTGTCATCGCAAAATGCAGACATGAAAAGATTTAAACCACAGAAATATATGTTTCAAGATCAATTTCGTTCTTTTTCGCTGTTGCAGTTCCACATTTCATGAATATCGCGGTAAACACGATATCGGTGTATTTTGCCTAGCCAACAACATGTTTTATCACGGATGCGATGTGAACATCCAGAATACTTAAATGAAATGAAATCTTCTGATTTTTACAAACAAAGTGTGATCGGATTAACTGAACTGTATTTAACTTATCACTGTAAATGTAGACAGCATTTCAACTCTTATATCAGCTGGTAAATTTACAGTTTGAGAAATAAATTCAAGTAAATTTTCAAGCACTGGTTTAACGTTTTCAAAAAAAATGAAACTAGTTCCTATGTTAAGCCTTTCCCTTATACGTAGCACATTAAGTAAAAATTGGAATATCTTGCTAAATGAAGGTATAATTTATGGACATAAAGTAGAAAACATTGTAGCAAAAGGATAAATTCCTCGTGATCAATTTCTCTTTTTGTCACAATGTTTTCAAAAGTCGCTGCAGCTATCGTCAGTCTTTCGGATTACGTGTACATAGAAATACGTTTACTTGATTTTCTGAATGCTAATCACGACACGAGTTCACATCAGTTTCGTCAACCCGAGATTGTGCGTTTGTAATCCGACAGCTTTGATTTTCAATTGCTCAATTTGCCACAATAATTTCAACTCTTTTATCATTTATAGAGATATTCTATGTTATGGTACTTGATGATTTTAAAGTCTGTCAGAGTAAACATCATTGAAATCATTGTGGAAAAAGGAGAAATTGCTCATAATGAGCAATATCTGCATTTGCCACAATAATTCAACACTTTTCAATTATCATACGATCATTTATAGAGATATTTATTTTTTACTTGATCATTTCAAAGTCGTCTACTGCAGATTTGTGTTATATGGGAAACCCTTATCCATTATCATGACTTACCGATACAAACGAAAAACAGATTGTCTGTGTGTCAGCATTATTTGATAAAACATTATCATAACAGGGCGTGTGTTCAATACAAATAATTGATTGTTTTTGGTACTAATTTAAATTTATCATAACCTCTTGTCCATTTATCTTTAGTATTATATGTCACTTTTTATGATCAGCTTAACTCTAAATGATCTCATTCACTTAAAACACAGACCCTGCCAGGTTAAATATCCTACATAAAACTTATATCTTCAATAATCGATATCAGCATTACTGACTACAGATTAAATTGTTCTAATGTTTGTGGATTTAAATGATATTTTTTCTTATTTCTTCATGTGAAACGAAATATTGCGGCTTCTCTTTGATGCTTTGCATCAAACATCCGTCTTGTTTGGATTTTTAATGCTTAAACAAGTTCCCCTGTATAAACTTTGACAACCGAACACATGGTTACGTTGCTATGCAGAGTTTCTTGTCTGCATACAAAATAACTTAGTTATCCCATGTGATAGAAGAAAAGTAATAAATCATTCCTATGAAATAGAATTGCACAGTCAATCGTGTATTTTTTATCATCGGTGTTATGTTACTATTTGTAATAGAGCTGCGCTATGAAATATATTCAAGTCAGATATATATACGCCAATTTTAGATCCAGATCAACATAACAGAGTACTCATATTGTTAGTTAATTAACTAGAGTCAGTATGAAGACGTCTCTGACAACAATACAGAGTGATCTGTATCCACACTATTAGTAAAGTAACCAGAGTCAGTATGAAGACGTCTCTGACAAAAATACAGAGTAATCTGTATCCACACTATTAGTAAAGTAACCAGAGTCAGTATGAAGACGTCTCTGACAACAATACAGAGTGATCTGTATCCACACTATTAGTAAATTAACCAGAGTCAGTATGAAGACGTCTCTGACAACAATACAGAGTGATCTGTATCCACCCTATTAGTAAATTAACCAGAGTCAGTATGAAGACGTCTCTGACAACAATACAGAGTGTTCTGTATCCACACTGTTAGTTAATTAACCAGAGTCAGTGTCATGTCGTCTCTGACAACAATACAGAGTGATCTGTATCCACACTATTAGTTAATTAACCAGAATCAGTGTCATGTCGTCTCTGACAACAATACAGGGTGTTCTGTATCCACACTATTAGTTAATTAACCAGAGTCAGTATGAAGACGTCTCTGACAACAATACAGAGTGATCTGTATCCACACTGTTAGTAAAGTAACCAGAGTCAGTGTCATGACGTCTCTGACAACAATACAGAGTGATATGTATCCACCCTATTAGTAAATTAACCAGAGTCAGTATGAAGACGTCTCTGACAACAATACAGAGTGATCTGTATCCACACTGTTAGTAAAGTAACCAGAGTCAGTGTCATGACGTCTCTGACAACAATACAGAGTGATCTGTATCCACACTATTAGTTAATTAACCAGAGTCAGTGTCATGTCGTCTCTGACAACATATGATTCCCATGAGGACCAAATAACATGGCCGTGCATTCCTTTAATAGGTGTAGCTGTGGCACGAGGTGTATTTGAAAACAGAATAAGATGATTAATCTTTCATCAAAGTCTCATGTATCTTGACTTAATTATACCAGAGGACTTTTGAAATAAATTTGGCAATCATAATGTCTTCAACTCGATTCATTAACCGTACTTTCATTTTATTTTTTAGACATTTTTCATATTTTTCTTAGACTGTCTGATTTGTTTGCATGCAGGAAAGGGGTAATACTTTACCACATACAACAAATATGCAACAGACGACCTCAAATCACTTGAGAAATTATGGGAAAATCTCTTTAAACGAAAGTAATTATAATAAATAGAGTTGAAGACATTTGGGCAAAACAAGAAATTGCTCAAAATGTCTCCTTTTGCTAGAATGTTTACAAAATGTGTCTGCTGTACATGTATTAAAATGCGTCCGCAGGTGGGAAAGGTTAGACACCAGACTTTCTAGCTGTCCGGAACCAATATCGATTCCAACGAGTTATCACTCTGTTATTAAACAATCCCATGGTGAAATATGTTTACGGAACTGTCACAGACACCCGAAGCAGTTGTAGTGTGGAATTAAATGCGTTAAGTAGGAAACAAGAAATACTTTCACAGAATAATTTAAGATCATATTTGCGAGAAAGCTAATTTTTATTCTCGCTTTATACATTTGTGACTGCAAGCAAGCCTCCAAATAGAGTTTGATTTTAAAACACTTATATCGAAATATGAATATGTTCTGTTATAAAAACTGACAACTTTATGCTCGAGTTTTCTCTCGCAATTTCCGTATATTGTAGACTTTGAAGCAGTTGCTTAGTTCATTTTACGGAACAAACACTAATTTATCCAAGACACTGGACACCAGCCTCAGGTTAATGGATTTGTAAACAGTGTTTATAGCAGAATATGAGCAGTGCTCAATGGCAACCAGTCTCAGCGTATTTAATGTTAAGCGTAGATAACACTCTGCCTCTGCGCGTCAATGTAATCGGCTTAAACTAACATTACTCGAAACATGCGCTGAACTACAGGTCGGTCTTAATTAGTATACACTCGTCGCAAATGCCTGAAGATTGATTATCGCAGATTTCACCCTTTCCCTCATACGGCAATTCTGCAGCAGACGACTTTGAACGTATTTTGTCAAAAAATAGAAAATCTCCACAATTGAATGGATAACCTATGACAAAAAGTGGAAAACATTGTGGCAAAAGGAGAAATTGCACGTTTTGTGCAATTTCTTCTTTTGTCACTATGTTTTCAAAACGCCGTCTGCTGCAGAGGCGTCAGAAAGCGTCTATAATGAGGGAAAGGGTTAAGCGAGTTTTATTTGTGATTTTCAGTAATTTCTTAAACGGATTAAATATCACGATTTTGAAAAAGTCGTTTAGACCTATCAAACATACAGACGTCTCTGCAACAGATATCTTTTGAAAATACAATGAATAATTTTTCTTTTTAACACATGTATTCAATAATTGTTCATACTATTATAGCCATCTACAGTTCACGTGCGTATTAGTGGTCTATACGTGGAAGATTAGAGATACTTTTACAGAATGACAGACACGAAATACTTGATTGTTATTGTCGTCTTTCTTTGCAACTCGCCTGTTGTGCGTACGGCGCAGTTTTCAGGACAATCAGTTACACAGCTAGATAGATCGAATATAGGTACACGGCTTACTGGACATGTTATTTGGGGTTTAAACTTGGGACCTAACTTACCCTCCTGTGGGCATCTTTGTGTCACAATCACCCACTGTCTGTCCATCAACTTCGCGTTTCAATCTGGATTATGTGAACTGAACTCGGTGAACAGGTCCATGGTGAACTCCGCCTTCATGGAAGCGAACGGCTCCTTTATATATGCTGACTTTGCAACTTTAGGAAAGGTAAGTTGGTTTTATTGGATCTTTACCCGATTTTTCAATAACAATTCAGAGGTACTAGTTTACTATGACGACAATCTACTTACCCATTGTTTATAACCAGCACTAAGCTAAAACGTGCTTTATGACGACAATCTACTTACCCATTGTTTATAACCAGCACTAAGCTAAAACGTGCTTTATGACGACAATCTACTTACCCATTGTTTATAACCAGCACTAAGCTAAAACGTGCTTTATGACGACAATCTACATACCCATTGTTTATAGCCAGCACTAGGCTTAAACGTGCGTTATGACGACAATCTACTTACCCATTGTTTATAACCAGCACTAAGCTAAAACGTGCTTTAGGACGACAATCTACTTACCCATGGTTTATAACCAGCACTAGGCTAAAACGTGCTTTATGACGACAATTTACTTACCCATGGTTTATAACCAGTACTAGGATTAAACGTGCTTTATGTCGAAAATCAACTTACACATGGTTTATAACCAGCACTAGGCTAAAACGTGCTTTATGATGACAATCTACTTACCCATGGTTTATAACCAGAACTAGGCTAAAACGTGCTTTATGTCGACAATCTACTTACCCATGGTTTATAACCAGCACTAGGCTAAAACGTGCTTTATGATGACAATCTACTTACCCATGGTTTATAACCAGTACTAGGCTTAAACGTGCTTTATGACGACAATCAACTTACCCATGGTTTAAAACCAGCACTAGGCTAAAACGTGCTTTATGATGAGAATCTACTTACCCATGGTTTATAACCAGCACTAGGCTTAAACATGCTTTATGATGACAATCCACTTACACATGGTTTATAACCAGCACTAGACTAAAACGTGCTTTATGACGACATAGAGCAGGGATTGAACCATGACAGCTAGACTTAAAACGTCTTAGGTAACGATTCGTACACGGCGGATTTCTCTAAACCTCGAATTGAAGACATACTCGTTACATAAATGCCGACCTCCCATCGATGGTTCTTCAATATGAAAGTGTGTGAAGTTGGCAGAGCATTAGACGTTAGACATTAGACATTCAAAAAAGTAATATTCGAATGTCTAATTAGTCTTTTGCATGTACAATGACCTCCGACGAATTTGGTACCTAAATCTCTTAATTTGCGAATGTCTAATCGAATGTCTAATGTCTAACTGACCAATTAGACATTCGTTTTTTGATTGTACGTTGACCTACGACGAATTTGGAACCTAAATAGCGTAATTCGCGAATGTCTAATCGAATGTCCAATGTCTAACTGACCAATTAGACATTCGTTTTTTGCATGCACAATGACCTCCGATGAATTTGGTACCTAAATCCCTTAATTTGCGAATGTCTAATCGAATGTCTAATGTCTAACTGACCAATTAGACGTTCCTTTTTTTAATGTACAATGACCTCCGACGAATTTGGGTTATAGATCTTGTAATTTGCGAATGTCTTATCGAATGTCTAATGTCGAATTAGACATTCGATATTTAAAATTTGCGTTTTTTTCTGAATGTCTAATTCGATTTTTTTGTTTGAATGTCTAATGTCTAACGTCTAATGCTCTGCCAACTTCACACACTTCCAATATGACGCTAGGCACAATAAACGATATCTAACATATCGCAGCTCGACGATAACTATGTCAGAAGTAAACCAACTGTACAACATCTACCAAGTATAAGGATCAAATAGGGACTGTATCCATAATAACTTATATATGATAGTAACTTCATATTCATAAGACAATCTGCAGCGAACCAATCTTGTGTATACTGCGACCATTGTAGATAAAGATCACACTGCGAATCCGCACAGTTGGATCATAACCTGCATTATTCATTAAATAATTTCACACATATTTCAAACTATTCCAGAACCATTATATTTGTTCCTCAAAACCATGTTCGGGAACGGAACGATGCATTTCGTTAACTCACGGTGTATACAAGTGTGAGACTACAGGTGAGCTCTATGTCGTCATCAGTATTTTGCTTACGTAATTCAAGTTTGTATTCGCAAATGACAAAATGACCATCTTGTACCTGCAATTAAACGATCACATATATGTGTATACACATAAATACATATGTACATATTTTACCAGGTTAATTTAAGATAACTCTAGAAATTAACTCAAATCAAAAATGAAAAGAAGTGGAAAAAAGCGTTGATAGAAATAGATAATTCAAACATTTTTGGATAATAAATTATTGATGTATTTTCAATGCACACATTAAAGCTCACATAACTTTCAAATGAGTGAATACAGTTCAGTTTGTAGTTCACATTTGTGTCTTCAGTTCATGTCTAACGTTTATGTTGTGTATACACGTGTCCCTAGCTAAAACAACAGGCCAGAACGACGATTTACCCAAATTTACGTACTGGAGTCCTTAGCTAAAACAACAGGCCTGAGCGACGATTTACCCAGACTTTACGTTCACGTGTCCCTGGCTAAAACAACAGGCCTAAGCGACGATTTACCCAGACTTTACGGTCACGTGTCCCTGGCTAAAACGACAGGCCTAAGCGACGATTTACCCAGACTTTACGTTCACGTGTCCCTGGCTAAAACAACAGGCCTAAGCGACGATTTACCCAGACTTTACGTTCACGTGTCCCTGGCTAAAACAACAGGCCTGAGCGACGATTCACCCAGACTTTACGTACACGTGTCCCTGGCTGTAACAACAGGCCTGAGCGACGATTTACCTAGACTTTACGTACACTTGTCCCTGGCTGTAACAACAGGCCTAAGCGACGATTTACCCAGACTTTACGTACACGTATCCCTGGCTAAAACAACAGGCCTGAGCGACGATTTACCGTACTGGTGTAAATAGCTTAAAGAACAGGCCTGAACGACAATTTACCCAGACTTTACGTATTGGAGTTCTTAGTTAAATCAACAGGCCTAAGCGACGATTTATCCAGACTTGACGTACACGTGTCCCTGGCTAAAACAACAGGCCTGAGCGACTATTTACTTAGACTTTACGTACTAGTGTAAATAGCTTAATCAACACGCCTGAACGACGATTTACCCAGACTTTACGTATTGGAGTTCTTAGCGATTCATCGTGACATAACATACACGTGTCCCTACATATAGCTTAAATAACAGGCTTGAACGACGATTTACCCAAACTTTACGTACTGGTGTCAGTAGCTTAAACAACACTCCTGAACGACTATTCATCGAGAGGTCACGTACTGGTGTCCCTAGCTAAAACAACAGGCCTGAACGTCGATTCATCGAAACGTGACGTGATTGTGTCCCTAGCTAAAACAACAGGCCTTAAAGACGATTCATCGAGAAGTAACGTTATAATATCACTAGCTTAAACAGACGTTATGTACTGGTGACCCTAGCATAAAAAACAGGCCTGAACGACGAACGTCGATATTTCATAACATAACATAATGTGTCAATTAATCTTGTTGAATCACATTCTTACTCAAAACTTATGTATTGTACTTCATAAATGCACAGAACAACTTTCCTTCGTGCATTCTCTCAGTTTATGTTGCTTAGTTAGTTTGTTTTAAATGCGATGAGCTAAAATGTCTTTACCTTTCCTTTAAGTTCGGGATTTTAATCATACAGCCAACTAATTCAGCGGTATTTGTAAGATAACTTTTCATTACTGATGTTTTGTTTTGCAATTATTTTACTGTTCTCTTGGAGAAAGGGCGTAAGTCAGTGTTGCAAAACTATAAACGAATAAACAGATTAACCCTGTTAAATGTGTTCAGGAGTTTTTCAAACTTTTCAAGCATGCATCAGGTCCTTTATTTCAGTTCATTGATTTAACGCCAGTTTCATATAATTATGCTGCTAAAAATTGAGGGTCATCATAATATTTCTTGGTCTGGATCTAACCAAGTACAAACCTCATTCATTCCGGATTGGGGCTGAGACAACAGCAGTCCAGATGGGGATGTCTGAGGATTGTGCGAAATAGATTTGGAGATGGCATTCAAATGCAATTCAACACTACATTAGGCTTCCACATTTACAGTTATAACTGGAGAGGGCAAGGGCAGTGCATTATATGTGTGTTGTATGTTACAGTAGGATTATGTAAAATATAATTACCTTTTTGCTCACATCAAGTATTGTCAGCGTAGGCTGGATACCAGTAGTTGCAACACTTCCTTTGGCCTACAGGTTTTTGAAAACTAACATCTTTAATTGTGAATTCCATTGTTGACAAAGTCATGTGATATGTGTCAGTGTATACTGGTATTACAAATTGTAACGCACCTTAAATGATAAAATGAATGTTAACCATCTTACGTCATTTTATTGCTAATTGTGTTATGTGTTAATATGTTCTAGTCAGTATAGCTAGTCATTATGCAATAAAATGGCATTTGAACACACTAGTGTCTTATCTTCATTACATTTTAATATTGAACAAGCTGCGGTCCGCATATGAACTGAAGTAAAGCAAACATAAAGGACAATAATGTAAACAATTAGTTTATGTTAGTACACGAGTAATTCTTCCTTTGTCATGGGATGTATACTTTCCCGTTAATTGGGGCCACATGACCGACTAGTCCGTTTGACCTATGACCCGACGCTTATTCTGCCTTCCACTTGCACTACTATTACTTCAGACATTGTGTACTAAGGTTTTAACCTATTTATATGTATCATTTATTTCTTGATTGTTCCAGTTATAGATGTTAGTAATTAATATTTACTCTTTATTTCAATGATTAGGTAAGTAAGCAAACATTTTATTAAAGTGACATGTCCATACACTCCAGACCGACTTTTGCCTAAATATAACCTGAGAATTCCAGCAAACATATGGAAATAATTGATAACATCCTTTTTTAGTCCGGGACGTTGTGCCGATTTGTGTTTCAGTAAAGTCGTCACGAAATATAAAATGTTAGAGATACCGCATGCGACACATGATGTTCCATTTGAACAAAGAAACAAGTAAATCATATCTTATAGATCAGTATCTGAATAAAAGGCATGTTATTATTGTTAAATGTTTGGAAGTTTTACAATGATATCATAAAATGTATCTTTCAAAGATTTATTTTCAAAAAACATTTTCAAAATATATTTGTATTATAGGAAAGGGTATTTGTAAAACTTCATACTGATTAGTCTAAGTGTGTGTTTATATTTATAATCAGATTGTTTAACTGAAGTCATAACATTCTAAACAAAGTCAAATTTTAACGATAGTTACGTCTATTATGGGCATTTACGTCTGAATAAATAAACGAGAGTCAATATGTTTTTGTTACCAGACTGTGGAGACCCACCCTCGTCATTCAGTGGGGCATCGCTGGATCCGGGTTCCAATACTTTGGGATCCATTCGAACGTACACGTGTCCAGTTGACTTTGATGTAGATGGAATTAACACTGAAATCGTGTGTAACGGTATGGGATGGTCATTGCCTGAATTTACATGTCTAAAGCACGGTAAGATTATAGTGATTAGACACTTAACGCGAAAACCGAACCTCAGAGATGTTGACATTTCAATTAGATTGCTTACTCATATCCGTCTGGTTTAGAATTAATTTCACAGAAATATTCTTTGTGTTACCTTTTAACAATTCCATATATCCCCTTATTTTATAACTTATATTATATTTGCTACAGAGGCCTTTTATTCGCATCAATTACGGAAAGGCTTAATACATAACTGCAATGAAACCGATCCTACGTCGTGATGTTTGTGTCGCCTGCCTTGGTAGGAAGAGACATACGAAGCATTATCCCTGTCGGGTGCAAATTCGAGGTCTTAGCTGGAAAGAGATGTGACCTAACTCAAAGGAAAACACTATATATATATTCCGTAACCACTTCATTTTGTTTTTTAATTGTTGATACTAAGGGTTAGAACATAAGAGTAGTCTGTGTCCGTCCGGTCTCTCGCTGTCCGTCCGTATGTTTGTCCGGTCAGTCTGTATCCATCCGTATGTTTTTTCCAGTCAGTCTGTATCTCTCTGTATGTTTGTCCGGTCAGTATGTGTCCGTCTGTATGTTTTTTTCAGTCAATCTGTATCTCTCCGTATGTTTGTCCGGTCAGTATGTGTCCGTCCGTATGTTTTTCCGGTCAGTATGTCCCAGTTTGTATGTTTTTTCCGGTCAGTCTGTATCCCTCCGTATGTTTGTCCGGTCTGTCTGTGGCCATCAGTATGTTTGTCCGTTCAGTATGTGTCTGTTCGTATGTTTGTCCGGCCAGTCTGTATCCCTCCGTATGTTTGTCCGGTCAGTATGTGTCCGTCCGTATGTTTTTCCGGTCAGTATGTCTCTGTTCGTATGTTTTTTTCTGGTCAGTCTGTATCCCTCCGTATGTTTGTCCGGTCAGTCTGTGGCCATCAGTATGTTTGTCCGTTCAGTATGTGTCTGTTCGTATGTTTGTCCGGCCAGTCTGTATCCCTCCGTATGTTTGTCCGGTCAGTCTGTGTCCGTCCGTATGTTTGTCCGGTCAGTATGTATCTGTTTGTATGTTTTATTTCCCGGTCAGTCTGTATCCCTCCGTATGTTTGTCCGGTCAGTATGTGTCCGTCCGTATGTTTGTCCGGTCAGTCTGTATCCGTCCGTATGTTTTTCCAGTCAGTCTGTATCTCTCTGTATGTTTGTCTGGTCAGTATGTGTCCGTCCGTATGTTTTTCCGGTCAGTATGTACCTGTTCGTATGTTTTTTCCGGTCAGTCTGTATCCCTCCGTATGTTTGTCCGGTCAGTCTGTGGCCATCTGTATGTTTGTCCGGTCAGTATGTGTCTGTTCGTATGTTTTTTCCGGTCAGTCTGTGGCCATCTGTATGTTTGTCCGGTCAGTATGTGTCTGTTCGTATGTTTTCCCCGGTCAGTCTGTATCCCTCCGTATGTTTGTCCGGCCAGTCTGTGTCCGTCCGTATGCTTGTTCGGTCAGTATGTGTATGTTCTGTTCATATGTTTGTCCGGTCAGTATGTGTCTGTTCGTATGTTTGTCCGGTCAGGCTGTGTCCGTCCGTATGTTTGTCCGGTCAGTATGTGTCCGTCCGTATGTTTGTCCGGTCAGGCTATGTCTGTCCGTATGTTTGTCCGGTCAGTATGTGTCTGTTCTGTTCGTATGTTTGTACGGTCATTATGTGTCTGTTCTGTTCGTATGTTTGTCCGGTCAGGCTGTGTCTGTTCTGTTCGTATGTTTGTCCGGTCAGGCTGTGTCCGTCCGTATGTTTGTCCGGCCAGTCTGTGTCCGTCCGTATGTCTGTCCGTCACACTCTCACTTACATAACTATTGGTAGGCGACGTATATGTTTCTTTGAACAATTATGTTATTTCAGACGATTAACCGAAATTAGAGCAATTGACCCCTTTTCATGACGTCAAGGATTTAAATCTCATAGGTAACAGGTGTCATCATCCTTCAATGTCATCCTTCAATGTAACCTTAATTAATTTCCCCGTACTCGGAGCAAGTACACCTTAAGTCTCCAGACATCATGGGTAATTGATATTAGTTGTTTCAAAACATGTTAAAGACACCAGCTACACATTATAGTATATCTATAAACGTTTGCACATTGCACAATGGGCCGCGTCTGACAATTAAAGGTATTATTGCATCTGTGTACAGTTATACCTCGGGGGAGTTTATGTAACGTTTTATCTCTGAGGAGTATATGTACAGTTATGTCTCTGGGGAGTCTGTGTACCGTTATATTTCTGGGGAGTCTGTGTACATTTATATCTCTGGGGAGTCTGTGTACAGTTATGTCTCTGGGGAGTCTGTGTACCGTTATATTTCTGGGGAGTCTGTGTACATTTATATCTCTGGGGAGTCTGTGTACAGTTATATCTCTGGGGAGTCTGTGTACCATTATATCTCTGGGGAGTCTGTGTACAGTTATATATCTGGGGAGTCTGTGTACCGTTATATTTCTGGGGAGTCTGTGTACATTTATATCTCTGGGGAGTCTGTGTACAGTTATATCTCGGTGAAGTCTGTGTACAGTTATATATCTGGGGAATCTGTGTACATTTATATCTCTGGGGAGTCTGTGTACCGTTATATCTCTAGGGAGTCTGTGTCTACTCATTGTATTGGCCGAACCTTCATTCTCCGCCTACATAGATGTTACGTCTTGAAAATTACTATAATTGCAGTCACCTAGTAATACTCTAATAACCCTGTATGTTATTTAGAAATTGCTGAACCGAACCACCTACATCTGATCCTTCTCTATTGTTCGTATTTGTTATTCAGAATGCCCCGACCCATTGCCTTCACTTAGTGGGGCTTCTATTTCGGGAGGCTTTAGAACCAATAGGTCTGTCCGAACGTACCATTGCCCTGACGGACAAAGAACTGTAGGAGATGCACAGATCACTTGCAATGGGTTTGACTGGACTACGCCATCATTTACATGCAACTTTGGTAAGTAACATGAATGTCAAAATAGTTTTGAAAATACTAAACACGTAAATTCAATTGAGATAATCGGGTATCAACATTCAATTTCCAATATTGGACATGCTGACTTGTTTTAGGGATTAAAACAGACCAAAACAAAAACAAATAATTCCGGTGTCGAGACCACTCCGAATGCATTGTGACCATGGGCCGTTTAGGATAATATGTACCTCAAAAATGGATTACTTTGAACTACATCGCGCCAAGAGAACCCAATTTACTACAAATAGTGTATGTGTTTCATGACCAACGCCAAAGGTCCTATTACAAATATCTTCTCGTCGTCGTGCGAACTGTGGACTTGTTGAATCTCCAGGAGAAACAGGGAGACTACTCTTCTAGTATCAATATGATGATATTGTTCATGCTCTTCTTAATAAAGGCAGAAAGTGATCGGTCACCAAGTCTCCATTGAAGTATGATTGCCAAGACACCTGGCGCGGATCAAAATAAAAAAGTAATATACACAGCTCACCCATGTAAAGCATCGCTTTTTAAATTGTTCGTTAAACTGGGGGTTTTGTCGCTTAACTTAACACGTTTGTTGAAAAGAAGTCCTCCCAAGCAGTATTGTTGTATGTGCATTCTTTAAACAGTTATAACATTTGCATAAGGTGCATGAGACAGATATTCAAAATATATTGTGTATGGTGATTAATTTCAATTTCTTAGATGAAATTTACGGTGATGTTTATACGACTGAGAACCTTAATCCACACAACGGCATGTACATGTATCCAATAATTGACCGTGTTGTACAGTTTCTGTCCTTTCACTTTAGTGCAAACATTAACCACTGTTGCTATAAAGGTTTGACAACGATTTGCCAATACTTACGAAATTGCATAGTACATAAAAGTTCGCAGTACGTTCGCTAGTTCTGTGATTTTTTTGAAGCATTTATTGGTGTTAATTGGTCAGATAAGGTGTCTTATGAGAATGTTGGTAGAGGGAAAAGGTAATGAATCGTGAGTAACAGTCTGTAAGAATGCAACAACATCACTCCATGGAACATCTTGTAGACTGGATAACTGTAAATTGAATACTTTTCGTTTTATACAGTAACGGATTGTACACAACTTCAGCTGTGTGACGACAGTTACACCGACGGTGAATACTGGCTGTATCCGGACGCTTTCGGTAATGTACCGGTGAAGATATATTGTCACAACCTCGATGTCACTGACGCTGACGGCTATATTACAGGTATCACGTGACTATATTGACCTGATCATGATCTTTGTGCTAAGATTTATGTAATTTTAGCTTGATTCGTTGGGTATTTATAAGATGTTTTACGAAGCTCTCTAATACATTCATGCTCTACATGTCTGTACATTAATGGACAAACCCTTTAACGCCTTGGTAGTGTAGTGGTATAGCGTCCGCCTAGCGTGCATGAGGTCGCATGTTCGATCTTCGGCCGGGTCATACTAAATACTGTTAACAAGGTAGAAATGACTTTCCTTCCTTGTCGTTCAGGGTTGTGGGGTTTGCATTACGACTGAATCGCTGGTGTTAGGGTACTAATGAACCAATGAGATATTACTATAAAAACACTATGCAAACAAACAATCATCTATTCTACTCTGTATTACTAAAGTTGGTATTTGGGATTGAAAATTAGACACCGCAAATTCAAAACGGACAAAGAAACGTCAGTTATTGACACCGTATTAGTACAGGGGCAAAATGCACACATGTTTTGCTCTGATCGCCAGCAGCTTAATATGAGGCAAAACAAGAGGAAAATCCAACCCTAATCTCTTTAGACCAGTTCAGCAGTGGATCCGTGCACCCGCTTGGTATAAAAGAGATCTTGTCCCATCGCAAGTTAGCCTTACAGCTATCCAGGCACTATTTAAAGACAGTTCTTGTCATATAAGTAACTTTACATTTTAGTGGACCCGGACGTGAATTATTCCTACAACAGGCAGGAGCATCCAGAATAACGATTCCCGATGTCACTTTACCAAAATTGGTATATCAATAGGGGTATGTTATCATCAGCATTTATATCACCACCATCACTATCATCCTTATCATGATGATGATGATGATCATCAGCAGCAGCAGCAGAATTATATATATCAGCACCACCATCAGCATCAGCATCATCATCACCATCGTCGTCGGCATCATCACAGTCACCACGACATGTATTATCATCATTGATTTTGTCGTGAATGTAGACGTTTCATGTTGATACTAAGTTTCATCTGGATATCTCACCGTCTGTAGAACTGTTTTTCTGACTGATCGCAATTTTCGCTACTCAGTCTTCAGCCATGTTCCATTAGGTGTCTTCCTTGTATTACTATCATTACCACTTTCAGTATTATTATCATCTTCAGCAACATAATCGTTATTTCCTCCTCTTCAAAGTAATTTATACAAAACCAATCAAAGTTGACAATACGCTTTATCTCTGATATTTTCAAAGTCTTAAATCGGTTTACCGTTAGAAGTTAACCAATATCGCCTTTTGTATGAGTTAGCGTTAACCGTCCTAGGTCAACGGTCAAGGTCACAGTGGCTATACAAAGTATGCAAAAGGCGATGTTATTGCTTTAGCAACGTTATTTTATATCCGATTGTTATGAAACCGAATACATATGTTCGCCGACATGGCCTCTTGTTTGAGTTTGCGTTTCACTGACCTAGA
>JASEVX010000004.1:13723061-13764034 GCA_031761405.1 Serripes groenlandicus
TTATCTTTCATCTTGCGGTCAGGGCCTTTCGATTCGTTGGAGTACGGAAAGGCCATGGCCTGTGCTTGCAACCTTTGTCCAGTGGGTCGTTTTAGCATCAACACAACTATCACTGGCCTCATTATAGATCCGTCGGTAAGAAGGTTTGATTGAATTTTGACCAAACAGACCTTCGGAAAGGGTCAACCAGAGAAGTTTCAGATCAAACTGTTCTTTCGCCTTACCTGATCAGGAGCTTCTCTGTTCGAGATTGGATGCTGTTCACGGTTATGAAAATTACATAAGAATACAACTATCGTGCAAGGTTATGATAATTACAAAAAAATACAACTATCATGCACAGTTTTGAGTATTACATAAAAATACAACTGTCTTGTTATGAGAATTACATTAAAATACAACTATCGTGCACTGTAATGAGAATTACATAAATATACAACTGTCGTACACGGTTATGAGGATTACATCAAAATACAACTGTCGTACACGGTTATGAGAATTACATCGAAATACAACTATCGTACACGGTTATGAAGTTTACATCAAAATACAACTATCGTACATTGTTATGAGGATTACATCAAAATACAACTGTCGTACACGGTTATGAAGATTACATCAAAATACAACTGTCGTACACGGTTATGAGGATTACATAAAAATACAACTATCGTGCACGGTTATTAGAAATTTCCATAATTTCAACTCAATAATCATGATCATGTTTGTACTTGTTTTTCTAGAGCCTTTCCATATTTGAGCAGTCCCGCGAGAAAACCACTGCGTAATGTTTCGACCCAGATCAGCCTGCGCAATCCGCGCAAACTGATCCAGGCTGACAAATTCCGTTTCAGGGGAATAGAGGTATTGAGTAATGATTCCTAAAACAGAAAACCAAAGGAGGCGAAACGTGTCTATCAGGGTAAGCCTGCGCGGCATGCTTAGGCTGATCCAGGTCGATACTTTACGCAATGTTTACAATGTTCGTTTTCTCGCGATACGCCTTATTTTAAATAAACGTTCTCAAGGTTGTCTGCTGCAGATTTATTTAAGTGAAAAAAGGGGGAATGAGTAAAACAGACCGATACTTACTGATTTGAATTGATAGAAGAAATAAATAGAATACAGTTTTTGCCTAAACAAAATTTTCAGATATTAAAAAAAAAATGTGAAAAAATCAAAACATTAAAATATCTGAGACAAGTATACGGATTTGGACACCGATAACACACCACATGAACACAGTAACACATTTTAAGTAGATATTTTTCGTCAAAAATGACACAAAGCTTAGTTCCTAGCCGTGTGCTAATAAGTAGAACATTAAACGGAAAGTTTACGTGCTCTTGAAGTTTGGCATCGATATAGTAGACCAGTACAAAACATTGGCAAAGGGAGAAATCGCTCATTATGAGTAATTTCTTTTTATTGTCTCAATATTTTAAAAAGTCATATATGTGATATCGTCTAGGATGTCCGGGATTGTCCCGGAAATCCTATCATTATCCTGGAGTCCCGGAGGGAAGCACGGTTGTCCCGGAAATTGTAAAAAACGAAAGAAATCAAATTTAGACCAATAATTTTACCAATCTAAAGCCCCAGTCCCACTGACCTCCCAGACTGCAATTTGGTCCGGGCGGCCATTGTTGTGTCCGGGACAGTCCGTAGCTGATCCAGGATGGTCCGGGTCATTACGGACGGTCCATGGCGCTGTCGGGGTGGTAAAGGGGTCAGATCCATGTTGGCTCCGTGTTATCTCCGTGTTCTACCGTGTTCATCCGTTGTAGTGCTGTGTTAGGTCCGTGCTGGTCCGGCGTGACGATGTTTTGCTACTCAGTTTCACCCTGGATCATCCCGGATCAAGATATCTCTTGAACCGGGGTGTTTCGTGTTAATCCTGGGTGCTCCGTCTTAGGTCCGGCTTCAGTATGAGTGTAGCTTTAGTATGCTGTTGGCCTGTAAGGGACGCTTGTCTCGACAGGCACGCTCCACGCAGTACACAGGACAGTTGACACCAATCCGTTCATTGGTACGTGTGTCTGTGAGGTCATACCCAAATCATCCGATAATTAGTTTAATAGGCTATTAGTTGTGTTTAAAGTCGGGGAGCGTACTGGCATACCAAATAGTTGTTTTATATGGATGTGTTTGGTGTTATGAATGACAGTGTTTAATTGGTGAATTGACATGTGTTACACATTTTACCGACAAACGAGCATGAAGATTAGCTGTATGTCAAAATAAATCAGAGAATGCAACAAAACTAGTACACATATATGCCCTACAATACACCACAGACGTTCACCCATTTCAAAACAATTCCGGGAAGGGGGAGGGGGCAACTTGGAGGTTATATCTTCAGCTGTCCCGCAGAGGTCACCAGATATTATCATATGTATCAAAAAGTCGTCTGCCACAGAGGCGTTATAAAGCGTTTGCATGTTGGAAATGGTTATGGCCCTGTCACACTATTGCGTATGAGAGAAACGTATTAGTTGCGTATGAAAATTCACATATTAATTTTCATACGCACTAAAAGCCCTTGAAAATAAAGCATTGTTTGTATACTTACCATATGGAACCTATGAGTAGCGTATGAGTAGCGTATCGCCAGCGTATGTCCAGCGTATGCGACCGTGCTTGAAACGTATACAACCTATGCCTAACGTACCTCTAGCGTATGTCAGCGTATACCAGCGTATGCGTGATATTTTTCATACGCTGGCATACGCTAGTACAATACGCAACAGTGCGACAGCGCAATTAACCATCATCTTGCTGAACTCCTGTAAATAAGTTAAAATCGCTCGTAATGAGTTGGGTGAATATCGAAAATGTGTGAATAATTACGACCGTTAGTTATGATTACCTTCGTAGAAACCTAACATATCGATATTCCGAGATCCGTTTCAAGCCATGACCTGACGTTTGAATTAATCAAGACAGTAAACATGTCATTACAGCTAGTATGGAAACTCGAGGCTTTTGGGGCCGCCATGGAGGAATTCCTGAGGAGTAGTGATGGGGACGCCATTAGCGCCAACTGCGGGGGACACTGTGGGGGCTGTGGTCCGGAAAGAGAAATGACATTACAGATCAATCAAAAACATGGTGAGTATGTACTGCAACCGATAACCTTTCGCCATATAACCTTTCAGGTTTAGCTTTTTAAAAAAAGTGATAATGATAACGATTATGATTATGGTGATTAGTTTAAACTAATTTATTTTTACATCGATTGCGAAACAAACTTAAAGCTTATATTGATCACGCTCGATGATTATGGTGATTAATAAACATAATAAAGTTTACTTTCAATTTAAATACTGGAATAAATGTGCCTAAATCAGTTCATGTTCTATGTTTTCATCAGTATTTCTCCATACTCCAGAATGTATTGTTACTCATGAGTATGCATTATTTTATGTCTGGATACTAGTGTTCCCACGCCTGTTTGACTTTCTCACACCACTGTTTCAACCATTTATCAGTGAATCCAAAAAGAATATTCTATTTAATATTCAGCCAAAGTATGTATGCTTCAACAATTTCCGATTCCTTCAGTTTTATTTCTTGTAATAAAAGGTACCATTTCTCCATGCTTTTGTATGGATTAATTGTTTTCACTACTTCTTCAATGAACATTGTAGCACTCTGGCCAGCTACATCAAATTGTCCACGAGGAAAACACAGGTTAATAAACGAGATAGTATAGTGATACATTTATTTATTTAAATAGGTAAACTAGAGTCTCATTACTCTCTCTCTCCCTCAGGCCTATCTATCACTCTCTGACTCTCCCCAGAGCCCATGCCTCTCCTCTCTATCTCTGCATGTCTCTCCCGATTCCTCAAAAACATACATTTATATACTACGGGGCTGGCGCCGTATACACGTGATATCCCGTATACGGTTATACTCTAAATGGATCTAATATCTCACGTGTATACCTCTATACCTCTACCCTCATTATGTTACAACATATCTGTTTGTTCTTGTATGTCCATGACGATGCAAACTTTGACATGGATGATATATGAGACACCCAATGCATTGGTTACGTACTCCTTCAATAATTAGTGTCTGCAATTCATCTATCATGTTTTTTCAAAATAATTGTAAATGTCCTTTTTCCTTTCAACACTGGTATTGGTTAAATATCTCACTTTTTCAGCTTCATCTCTTCGTGGAATCGCAAATTCATGACCTGCCATGATTTTTATTTTCAGTAATCCGTGATGATTTCTCTTAAGGCATTGATTTTTATCTGATTGTCAAATTCAGCAAAGAAAAAACGTTGATGACTGTAGCAAGTACCTGTGTAAACTGAAGTTAAATTTTGAGGTTTCCTTTTACGACCTTCTTCACTGTCTTGATCTTGTGTCAAATCGTATCCCCAAAATGCATATGTACTGTCAAACTCATATTTAGTTATATCAAATGATTTGTTTGCACCGATAGCCGAGATAGCCTGGCATAACGATAGGTGTGACTTAAGAAAAAGACCATGTTCGAAATCAGGTTCAAACGGTCTGTTATGAATACTATGCCCGTTTCATGAAACATTTAGTTTACACAGATTAAAATGTAAACAAGAGGGCCATGAGGCCCTGGAATCGCTCACCTGAGAATGGGCTATTTAAGACATAACTCTTTCAGCGCCAATAGCAATATCATCAAGACAAACTTTCTGACAAAGTTTCAAGCTGCTCAAAAATGCGATCTCTATAGTGTTAACTAGATTGTTCTATAATTTGGCCTAGTGACCTAGTTGTTGACCTGACATGACCCATATTCGAACTTGACCTAGATATCACTAAGTCAAATTTTCCGACATAGTTTCAACATGCTCAAGCCAAAAAATGTGGCTTCCAGAGTGTTAACAAGATTTTCCTTCAATTTGGCCTAGTCACCTTTTTGACTCGACTTGACCTATATTCGAACTTGTCCTAGATATCACTAAGACAAACATTCTGACAACGTTTCAACATGCTCAAGCCAAGAATGCGGCTTCAAGAGTGTTAACAAGATTTTCTTTAAATTGGTCCTAGTGACCAGTTTCGGACTTGGCCTAGATTTTATGGAGATATATGTTCTGATAAACGTTCATGAAGATTGGATGCAAAATGTTGCCTCTAGAGTGTTAACAAGCAAATGTTGACGACAAACGACAGACGACGGACGACGGACAAAAGGCGATCACAAAAAATCACCTCAAGCACTTTGTGCTCTGGTGAGCTAAAAACAGAATAGATGTTGGACATAGAGATCATTAAATGCATCACTTCGTACCATGCCAATGAAAAACGTTCCGGCAATTGTCCTTGAAACAAATGATCTTCAACTTTAGACTGAAGACCAGCTTCGATTTTAAACGTTTTAACTTCAACTCTACGAAATTTCAGCTTTATTAGTTTTATTCACAGAGGTAGGAGTTGATTTGATACTTCAGTGCTATGTATTATTGTAATTCTTTACTAAATTATCCAGAATATCAATGTAACGCCTTGTTTTCATATGAGTGAAATATTTCCACTTACGTGTTTTCAAAGTTCGTTGAAATATAAAGTCATTGCGACATGCGTCATTCGTCTTCCACCAATGGGCTACGTCTATGTGGAAAAGCAGCCAGTTGCTTAAGAAGATTGTTGTGTGGAGTACTGGTGTGAGAAAACCAGGAAACACATGAGTAGGTGAACTGGCCGCCGTGATATGACTGAGAAATTGTTAAAAACGGCGTTAAACCCCAATCAATCAATCAATCAATCGTTGAAATCTTTCAACATTACTCGCTTTTGATTCGGGGTTTTCAGTGGTAAAAAAATAAATTCGATTTTGTTTCAGCCATTGTTGAAATACTTTGTTTTTGAATTCCGTACCTTTACGGGTTTCTTTTTGCTTTCTGAATTATGGATTAAAATGCATGTTACCAGTTTTATTTGGAAAAGGGACAATCCAGGAAAAATTTGAAAATACATCAATGACACAAAGTAAATATTTTTTGTTATTATTTTGTTTAGCTAAATAGTGTATGTCTGCTAAATCAGCTTGCGACTGTTGATCAATACAACCCACAATAGTTCTACGTCTTTTGAAACGTCGACATATAGGTTTGTGGAAAGTAGGTGTTGTTTCTTCTTGTAACCGCACCTTTCATCCTGATATTTCACCCCCTTCAAAACGTACTTTGCAGCATAATACAGTTGTTTAATACCTGAGCATGCTACTGAACTATTTATGTTGTTCTTAAAACGAAATAAAGTTTATGATGCATTTTCTTTAATATGCTTCCCATGTCTGAAGTTCTGAAGTACTTGGATCTTGTTTTATAGGAGTAGTTAATTCTTGTCATTGACCGAACTTGTTTTTTTTTATTTTTGCAGATGGGGGTGATTTTTTACGGGTGCTGTAATCAGATGACTTTTAGGTGACTTTGTTTTGTTTTTTCGTCCATTTCCATCTTGCTTGATTACCGATAACTTCTTGTGACACGTTGCCTTCATGATAAGCCTTTGACAAAGTTTCAATACATTTTTCTAAATCTTTATGAATCATTTATTAAATCAGTAATATTTAACCCGTGAAGTTGTTTGCCTTTGTATGAAACAACACCGTGATTATCCCAAGTGATATTTTCATTATCTTTGACCATGTTCAAAAGTAATTCAGCTTTCCTTTGCATGGTTTTAGGAATGCTTTGTAATATTCGATCGTGCAATGAATTAGGTTCAGGATTTGACGCACTAGTTGGCTGTTGGGGTGGTTGAGCCATAGAATGAGCCCTTTGCAACGGGTTTGGCGGTAATTGAGGACTTTGTTTTTGACGTTTCATGCTCTCTAAGATTTAATAAAGTACACTAACCACTTTTCTGACTGGCATTGTTCTTACAGGCATTTCTACGCACCAACAATTCCTCCGATAACAGCTTTTCCTAACAATGGTTTTAGGTTTCTGCAGGTAACGGTAGGAATTTTTCCTTTTTGATTCAGCATACGTTTCTTCTTCTGAACCGATGTTGATGCAAATTGTCTGAGTTGTTGACGGCTTGGATGCAACTTAGTCTTCTGAGATTTGGTCAAATGAACATTGCCTTTTCAAACGTTGTGACAGCATTCCGAAACACAATCAATGACAGGAGGATTAGCTGTGTTCACTAGCCCTTTTCTCACGTTGTGTGGTGACTGTATCATACCCATCACCATTGATCCGTGTTTTCTAACGAGTGGTGATTTCTTTTTCCCCATGTTATCACTATCTCTGTCTCAAGTGAAATGATCTAATTATTTTCATTGCAGTACTTTTTATGCAAATTGTAAATACAAAGCACCTAATGCTGTTCTAGCAACTGTTGTTAGTTGTATAGTTGTTAGTGGTGAAAATGGTGCAATATCGTACAAGTATGTATCACGAGTTGCTGTGTACGGTGGTGAACCAATCTACTTGAAGAAAGAATATATCGAAATTTTATTTGTTTATGTGGTGTAAGAAATCTTTCGTGTCGATAAAAAACGATCATTTTCTATTTTGGATGGCCTTTTCCGTTGTTTGTAAGCACCAAATTTGCGAGCTGTCTTTTCTCCGTCTCATCGTAACAAATTTCTGATTATAACTCCAACAAAAGAAAATCCACCAGGTTTAAGAATGATTTTTCGTTCGACTTCTTCATCAATCGACGGGTTGGCTTACTTGTTTATGTCACCTTTATGTTTTGTCATGTATGTAACAGTCTATTTTGGTAATTAGATTTTTTGATCAACAATGTTTTTTAGCAGCCAAAGTAAACCATTTCAATATTTCCTTTAATCCTGCTCTGAGTAAGCTTCTCTGGCATTTTTGTTGGTTTCATGACTTAGGGTTTGCAAAGCATGAATGGTGAATGGAACATCCACGTTTACACAAAGGCCTGACGAAGATAAATTAATGTTACTCTTCTCATTCTAAGTTTGTTATAGTAGTGAATAAACAATAGGACCACGATCTTCATTTTGTGTGTACCATCTGTGAAATTGTGTGTACCATCTGTGAAATATATCCGTTCTCAGTTTCAATTCCTTTTGAGAAAATGATCTTTAGATGTAGCATCTTAGTAGGCCAATATCAATTGAGATGCTTGAATTTGATTTGCCAAAGTCTTTATTTGATTCTTATCACGTTCATTTTGAAATAAGATCATGTATTTTGAATTCAAAGTAATGAGTCGACTCGACTTGGACTGTTCAAACATATTTTGTGTGATATAAATCACACTTGCATTCCGATGATGACCTTTTCTTATTTTCTTGTTTTCCCCTAACATGTCATTAATGACAACTAAATGTGGAGTGTCAACATCACTTACAATTTTCATCGTCTGGGATGCATTCACCTAATTTCATAATTTCGAATTTATCTTGCATAACATTGTAAGCATGTTGCCATTCTTTGTAACATCATACCACTTTTTCTGGTGCAATGTTAAATAGATAATTTCTATACTCACTCAGTTTATGGACAAATTCTGTTTTTCCACATCAACTAGGCCCTGTGATATACATATTGCTTGGATGTTGAAATAATATGGACTGAATATCTGCATCCATGTTGACTCCTTCGGGGTCTGAGGACGTTAACGATGTATGACTATTTTCAAAAATGCACCAGTTTGCCTTTGTATCCCCTCTTTAAGTCCCATCTACAGTGAGGGTAGACTGGGGCATTCGCAACATATGTTTAACTATGATATATTATTAATTCACAAAATGGCCCAGTTCCCCTTCGTTTTCCGTCTTTAAGTCCCATCTACAGGGAGAGTAGGCTGAGGCATTTTGCAAATGCCCCAGTCTACCCTCCGTTACTACTGACATATATTGAGTTAAAGAGTTATAGACCGCTAGTGGTAAAAATGATTATAATAAAAAAGAATCATAATCATAAATCGATCTCGACACCTCTCAATAGATATTTTTTAAACAGACTTTCGGGCAAAAATATTCCACATCACGTAATGGATTGAATATAGTTTGACTTTTACAGTTTACTCAAATCGAATCACATCAAGATGAGAAAAAAATGTTGTTTTGTATATTTATGAAAGATTTTAATAAATAACAGTGAGATCAATATCAATTATTGGACGGGTTTACTTAACGTCGCCAGAACGGCAATTTTAACTCTTTCAGTGCCGAAATGACGTAGACTAACCCATGTTCCAACTCGACCGACTCCACTTATTCATGGAATTATTGAAGAGTTTTTAAATAGTTTGACAATTAAAATGCAAACTATGCTAATTTCAGGTGAGACGGATCTTTAAAGGCGGACACACCTGAATCTTTAGTTTTTGTAAATAATTCAATATTGACATTTCATGAAAGTTCCTATCGTACAGGAAAATCGTTCGTTCAACTCAATATTTATTGTTTATTCTATTCGGCATAAAGTTCATGATAATATTTGTCTACGTTATAGTTGTAGTAGTAGAAGCAGCAGCAGGAGAAGATGTACAAGGGGCAGAAGTAGCGTCAAGTTTTACATTTTATTGATAGCAAATCTAGTATAAGATATAATTATACAATTGTTTTTTAATTTATTTCTCAACAGTTATTGATCTCACGAAAGCCACAGTGCCCAGCTGTAAGCACGGATAATATCACATCAAGGCTCCGGAAGACGATGGGTTTAATCTTTTCACATAGAAGTACATTAACTGTATTGATTATATCCGATCGATTATGATGCAATGAGACTATTAACATATTGTGTTTATAATGTCCATGGTAGTGTTTCTTTTATGTTTATGTACAAACTATAGAACTTTTCAGTCAGTTATATATCATCTTATATGTTCACAGTTAATGTATATCTTTTGCAGTGAATTTATAATATTCAAGTGACGGAACTACTTTTTTTCTCACCATGATCCTATCCTTGCTATATATATTATCGAAACGTATAATTAACATCTATCATGGTTTGAAATACTGTCGAGGATACGACAAATATGTGTGATGAAACATACATGAACTGGAATGCTTTTATTCCCTTGCCCAGTGACGTCAATGAATGACTCAATATATGACATATGTTTTACACGCACACTTGAACCTTCCTGTAGTGTTTTGGAGATAATAATGGCAATGATACAATGTCATTCTGCCTCGTTATGTAGGTTGATACATGTTGATGTAAAAATAAATATTGTTGATAATCGTGCATGAATGGGTATACAGGAGAGTGCATAAACGTTTGAAGAAATATAGTGTTAGCAAACATAAGAAACACCTCATCCAAGCAAAAAAGCTTCATAAATCAGATAAAAGATGTTTTTTTTTTTTTTAAATATTTTGAAAAAAAACCATCCCACTTTTTTAATATATTTGTTATTATCAGCCTAAAATGCTCATTGTAAACACATATCACGTGATAGCCTTTCGGTATTATCGAAACTTCTTTTTGAAAAGCATAGGGTTATATTTGCATTCGTGACTTCGCCTCTCATGAAAAAAATAAGCCTTTGGTTTTCACTCAAACGTATAAGTATCCTTTATAACTGTATTCACAATGATTATGAATAGCATGAAATTGCCCGAATCTCGCACAGAACAAATTATTTGATCAGGACAGGGAAATGGTGTTCAAAATCGCATTTTTATTCAATAAGGAAACACTTGTTTAGTTCAATTACCAAACGTCAACCCAACAGTTTCCAAGAATTTCAATTTTACTTTTAAATTCAAGAACGCAGTGGTTGACGTTGAACACTCTGTTATAAAACAGAAAGCCCGGTCGAAGATGGGTCAACGTTTGCTTATTTCAGATGGTTTTGGTTAAAGTATTTATTTTTTCATAAGAGCTAAAACAACCGGAACTAAGAGGTCTACGGTAAAGAGACCTTTTGAACGTGACTAAATGTAAATACATTTTAAACAACTTAATAAATGGTCTCTGATTTTCTCGTAAGAAATGCATTTCTTTAAAATCTTGTTTTGTAATAAAGAAAGACATCTTTTAGCACTTTTAGCAAAACAATTTGTCTATGAAATGCAATCTATTGAACGGCGACACTGCATGATTTAGAGGCATCGTTGTTTTAACAACCCAATCACTGGACAACGCCAACTGTGTAACAGGTTTACTTGGGAAGTGTTTTTATTTGTTTCAAAATACATTTTTTTTAAAGAAGTAATGGCTAACCTCACGCAGGTGTCAGGATAAATAACCAAGTAGTACTGTTAACTTATTTCGGAAAAGCCATGCATTACGACTGACACACAGGTGTCAGGATAAATAACCAAGTAGTACTGGTAACTTATTTCGGAAAAGCCATGCATTACGTCTGACACACAGGTGTCAGAATAAATAACCCAGTAGTACCGGTAACTTATTTCGGAAAAGCCATGCATTACGACTGACACACAGGTGTCAGGATAAATAACCCAGTAGTACTGGTAACTTATCCCGGAAACGCCATGCATTACGACTGAGAAGCAAGTGTCAGGATCAATAATCTAGTAGTACTGGTAACCATGCGTAATGCAGTTGTCAGGATAAATAGCCCCAGTAGTACTGGTAACTTATCCCAGGAAACGCCATGCATTACGAATGACACGCACATTTCAGGATAAATAACCCTGTAGTACTGGTATCTTTTCCGGAAACGCCATGGATTACGGCTGAGCCGCAGGTGTCAGGATAAATAACCCAGTAGAACTGGTAGTTTATCCCGGAAACGCCATGCATTACGACTGACCCGCAGGTGCCAGGATAAATAACCCAGTAGTACTGGTAGTTTATCCCGGAAACGCCATGCATTACGACTGACACGCAGGTGGTAGGATAAATAGTCCAGTAGTACTGGTAACTTATGCCGGAAACGCTATGCATGATATTACTGAACATTTTGTTGAACGCGACGTAAAGCACCAAACATTCAATTATTTGTTCAAGTGTGATTGTGTTTATTTGTTCGACGGTGCTTGTGGTTTAATTTGAGTCTTATAAACAGTATAAAAGGTGTCCGTTTGATTGATTGTAGCAGTGTGTTTGAACATCTTTGGTCACCGCTACCAGGGACGATACATACATCTTAATGTAAACGCATACAATATACTGGTATCCTATTGTTTGTCTTGGTCTGTATCATTTGAACAAGATAAATAGAGGTGGAAGGAAATAAATTATTTTGTATTTTACCCGTCATGTATTTGCTATGCAGTTGAAATATGCTTGAATTTGTTTGATACCTTTGCTTAATGTAACGATGGTTGTTGCTATATTAACGATAACAATTTCCATCATTTACTTAGGTCCGTGCAGTTAGGTTGACTAGTAACGAACTGCTGTGAGTTAGCTTGACGAGCGACGAATTGACGAATTGACAATTGACGAACTGTTAATGCTTCATCAATTTGGTCAATTTGATTGACGGGGAAAACAAATATGAAACTTTATTTCTGTCTTTTAGATAATGTCTCTGGACGTATTGAATGAAAATTAGGCCCTATTTCACATTTCATGGCCATCAGGCATTCAAAAGAGCTTCGTCAAGTTCGCTAACTCGTCGAATTGGTTGACGAATTGACGAAAGAAAAATCTGAAAACTTTATTTCTAAATTTTTATATTATCATTTATTATGATAATAATTTCAATAGTATGTAATACTATGTTACTGAGTGCAGTGGTATATTCGTCACGAACCGCAAACGCACACAAACAATTAAGGAAATACCTATTACGATGGTAATCTTGTGGTCTTCTCTAATTGGTCGAAATCTATAGATATTGCCCGATTTACTGAATGTGAGTCAGAGTACTATGTACCCTGAGGTAATTGGCATATATTTCTAAAGACTTGAACGTGTGGTGTATCGGAATGTTGGAAATGTTCAAATCATATATTAAAATGTGTTTGTAGTTTGTAAAGTTGTTAGGGGTTTCAACAGAACTGAGGGAAAACTTAGTCAAATGTCAAATAGTAATATAAAATTATACAAAATATCGTTCAACACTTCTGTTTAACCGTAATTAATTTCAGTAATTTGTTTAACAAATTCACAATATATTTTAAATTAAATAATTTTCTGTGTAGTATAAAATTAATATAGCTTGTGTTCAAATACATTGTTTGGTCGACTTTTTCAACATCCAGTACAATGAACCAAGTATTACAGGGCTTTAAACTAGTATGTAACATATTGTCCTTTTAACGAACATCTTCCCTCAGGTTATACATATAGATTTGCTGTAAGCTCGTTTAAATGTAACTGAATAATTGCACAATGTATAATCATGAGTTATACCAGGATACGCTACATTGCTTTTAATAAAACACGATCCTGTATAGTATGATAATGTACAAACGGCCCAATGGTCTGTATCGCTTACTTGATTCCATGAAGCAAACAGTTAAAATAAATGTAGGAGTTAGGTCTGAACACAAAAACGAAACGTGTTAAGGACTCTGTGCATCACATTTAGTGCATGAAAATCTTTGATACCAAGATGTACAAGTCCGTGAAGTTTGTCAAAGAGAGCAACTCCATTTGAACAAATAGAAATCTCAATTTTTAACCAATACTTAAGAGAAAAATTGGTTGTAATACAATCAGCAAGCAAAGTTACAGAAGGAGGGTGTGAGTTATATAGCTATTCTTATAAATGACAAGATACTGTACAGTCTACGTCAAAAATAATTATTGTTCTATAACTGGTGCCCATCAGATTTGCATTCAATACGTCCAGAGACATTATCTAAAAGATAAAACTTTTTTTAGAAAGAATTAAAAAATCAAAACTTCGGTGTATCATATCATACAATACATCAACATTTTCCGCTGGGATTCCTATTAGGAAATACAAACTAATAATGTGCTTGTTTTAATCAACATTAAAAAACATATACACATGTAAGTTTGTATATACGATAAGAAATACACAACTATTATGTGAAGTGTTCGTGGTCGAAGGGATACAGTAACTGCCAGTAAAACATCATGTCGGCAATGTGAGGCTTCGAACCCGTAGAGATATTTTTATTCTCAAATATATTTACCCTGTACATATACACGAAATAAATGGAGAACATCACATATATTAATGCAAAATATATTCTATTTTGCATTCGTGTAAAAACAAGGTTATGTCGACTTGTGTATTATCCATATAGTGGAATTCAAAATTACAACCATATGGACGAACTTGACGAGGCTCCTTTTAATGCCTGGTGGCCATGAAATTTGAAAAAGGGCCTAATTCAATAACCCCAAGTTACATTTTCTAAAAGACAGAAATTATGTTTTCAGAAAAATACTTTTTTATAAATTCATCAACCGAGTTGACGAAATTGACAAATTTGACGAAGCTCTTCTAAATGACTAAGACATTTTTTTCGTCACATCGACAACAAAATTGACGAAATGAAGAACTTGACGAAGCTCTTCTGAATGACAGATGGCTATGAAATTTGAAAAGGGGCCTAATTCAATACGTCCACATATATTATCTAAAAGACAGAAATTAAGTTTTCAGAAAAACAATTTTTTGGTCAATTCGTCATCCATTGACGAATAAAAGAACTTGACGGAGTTCTTTTGAATGACTGATGGCCATGCAATACATTCATAGACTTTATCTAAAAGACAGAAATAATGTTTCCAGAGATATTTTATTTTGTCACTTCGTCAACCAAATTGACGAAGTGACGAACTTGACGAAATTCTTCTGAATGACTGACGGCCATGAAATTTGAATTAGGGCCTAATTTGCATTCAATACGTCCAATACTTTGTTATTGTTTTAAAAACATCATACACTCATTAAGTGTTCTCATGCTTGTGTTTCATCTTAGTGTTTAGCATGTATGAAATGTTACATGTAATAATCTTTAAATATCTCTTTGATTGTAATATAGTAGCAACGTATTATTATGATCCGTGTCTATTATGAAATGTCATATTGGGTGATTTATCTATATGATCATATATATATATATGTGTGTGTGTGTGTGTGTGTGTGTGTGTGTGTGTGTGTGTGTGTGTGTGTGTGTAGCCTTTGCTTTCAAATTGCCTTATGTTATCATCATTGTGTGTCATGGGTTCGTCATATGCAACCCCGTTTATGTAAAAGGTCGCATCACATTATAGCCGTCATGTTTATTAATATAGATCATTACTTCACACTTTGTTGTTCAAATGTTAGTATTTAGATTTCGACATTGACATTATGCTATGGTTGACAGTTGATTATTGTTTAACTATAATTTACCAAATGAGCCGTTCTATAAGAAAGCCATAATTGTGGACTCTGCGTAATGTATCGACTCCGATCAGCCTACGCCTCCGCGCAGGTTAATCCGACAGTTGATTGACAGTTGATTATTGTTTAACTATAATTTACCAAATGAGCCGTTCTATAAGAAAACCATCATTGTGGACTCTGCGTAATCTATCGACCCGATCAGCCTACGCCTCCGCCCAGGTTAATCCGTGCCGACACATTCTGTTTCAGAGGGATAGATATATAGAGTAAAGATTCCTGAATCAGAAAATCCATAGGAGGCGAAACGTGTCTGTCCGGATAAGTATACGCGGTATGCTTCGGCTGATACATGTCGATACTTTACGCAGAGTACACAATGTTGGTTTTCTCGTGGAATGTCTCAAATGGTTCTTTAACCTTCTGGCTAAATAAACCTAAATTTAAAAATAATTATTAGCATGTACTTCTGCACTAGACAAACGGGTTTTTTCACAATCGTCTTATACAAGCGCGCTAAAAAGTATCTCGAAGCCAGTCATAACACAAACCCACTTGTTGGTTCCTGTCAGATGTAGTTATTTACTCCAATACGCTTGGTACCAAACTAATACGATAAATGCTAACAAAAGTATATTCATAGTTATCTAAATAATGATCGTGACTGGATTAGTAATTCGCATATTTCAGAATAAATATAAATATAACAATGATAAAAACCACGAGCTCTATGAGGTTTGTAAATGTTTGAACGCGTCGTGTAACAACCACTTTTTTATGAAACTTATACATAACAAGAGTAGTCCAAGAAACATATGGTTCACTCGAGGAAGTTGAATAATAAGTGAGAAAGTGAGAAGACAAACACATAAAAGGGGATTACTTACTCGCTCATTGTAAATATAGCTTTAACGGGAATACATAGATATACATCTTTAACCCTTTCACTGCCGAATTTCTCAAAGTCAACTATTCCATGTTGAAAATTGGACCACTCAATTTTACGAACAACAGGAAAATTGGTAAAAGGTAATGTCTAAGTGGCAAACAATGCAGATTTCAGGCTAGATATCTCGCCTGATTCTGCATTGTTTGCGAAGGCCTTTAATTGCCTTTTTTGGCAGCGAAATAATTAAAATGAGTATATAAGTATAACATGTAAAAGGGCTTTGGGACTGATTAATTAAATGAAGTATACCATATTCTAAACTCTCGTTTATATGTGTTTAAGAGTCACATGCAAGTATACGGTATTCTAAACTCTCGTTTATATGTATTTTAGAGTCACATGATATAATCATTCAATCGATTTTATCAATATTTAATCCAATGTAATACACAACAGTTTTATGTCAGGAAACCGGAAAGAGTTATCTATAGCATGTATATATAAAATATATGTGTGTGTGTGTGTGTGTGTGTGTTTTGTTTAGTTTGTTTTGAACGATGAATGTATTGTATTTTGTTTGCCAATAAACCTCAATCAGAGGCACGCTATAGTTATATTCATTGTATTGGTCCATTATCCTAATCACAAGGTAACAGTGGTGTAAGTTTACCGTTAATCCGACACTCAAAAACAAAGATTCGATCTACTAGTGAGCCAGAAAGACGACGGTGAAGTGATCCATAAGGGCCGCTATGCCTTACAAACATTAACACGTCACCTTTAAATGTATGCGGACATACAAGCTAACCTGGGTGTTCACTGCTCGTAGGTGAAACAAGCCATCCTTTCAAAACCCACATCAATTCACTTGGGAAAGTTGTCATACTTTTTATCCGTAAATATAAATCACTGACATTTTTAAGAAACATTCCTTCAAAACAGAGATATCGCTCTAATGTTGAACGATATTACTCAAGAGTAAAGAGATTAATTTCGAAACTCAAGAAATATCTCTTTTATGAATGTATAGGTTAATGGTTTGACATATATTACTATAAGCACAGATCAGCATGACTTGCATTTTATCTCGTATACTTCAACAACTTCAAATGGAAATGTCAACGCGTTTACAATCACATTCATATTGTCTAAGTTCATTACCTATGAAAAACATATTTTTCAACTCCTTTGATAATACAGACAGTAGTGGACAGAATTCATAACATTGTAGGAGAAGTAGAAATTATTCAATCTTGGTTGACCAATATATGCGTATTGATTTGTAGAAGGAAGCAATACGACATACTTTGACTTTCTTCACATCGAGTTCTTTGTTTTGAATGTTCTTATAGTTTGTAAGTTTCTACTTTGAATGATGTTTAATAATTACACGGAAATTTGATGTATCTCGGAAGCGACATATTGTATTTAAAATTAAATTCTATTGTGATATACATACAAGTTTTCTAAACATAGGCTGGAACGTAGATCTACGTCCTTGCCCTGACATAGGACAATGCATACCATGGATATATATATATATATGTGTGTGTGTGTACAAATAATTAAACAATAGTCAATATTGCAACGTTATCAAATCGCAAGCGGCGATGTCAAATGACATAATGACGTCATGTATAATAGCCATCTCATTAAAACCAGACCTAAACTTCTCTGCAGTAGCAAATGCTCATACAGATGGCTGCCTATTACAGTAAATCTCAGATTAACCTTTACATCATCCAAGCTAATTATCGACTTCAAAATCGTTAGGTATCAACATTGGAGATAAATAAACGAGCTAGAAAAGCGCTGTCGGTCGAGCGTCTGTTGTATCGCGTGATTTCATTGGACAGAGAAATACGAATATGCTCATGAATTTCTAAATGTATACGGTCAATATAAGACGACCCTTTCGTCAGATCGAACATATACACAAAACATTTTTAGTCTGATTTTAATATGAGTGAAATAATAGAAGAGACAACTTGTCGTATCAATAATATTCCATCTTTCTCCGTTTCTATTAATATATATAAAATGCATTTCACATATGGGACGTATATTTCATGTTTAGAATTACGAATTAATGATCTTAACCATTCTGTGTTCTCACATGAATGCTTTTTAAGCACGTACTGGGTTTATTTTGCGCATTGAGGCTTCATTATGTCACTTTGTTATGATGAAACCCGACACTTACACTCTATAGTTCATCTTAGACAAGTGTATACCATTTTTAACTCAAACCCTAGGTGTCACTTAAGAGTGGACAGCCTAATTTAGCAACCTGTCAGAACGCGTGGTCCGGCGGTTTGGATCATATATCACTATTTTTACTTTGCGCCCCACATTCTCTTAATCGAAGCACTAAACATTATGACAGCAAGTACTCCAGTCCTATATCATTCAATATACGGACATAAAATAGTGCTATTGTACTATTCTCGTTAGACAAATACACATTTCTCTCTCTCTCTCTCTCTCTCTCTTTAAATGAGTTAATGACTAAAACAACGCTGGGCAAAATGTCTTTAATGCTCGAAGAAGTATTGACATGAAAACAGTTATATCAACTGGTGTATCGGATAATGCAGCTATAAATGTACAGCTCGAAAAAGTCTAGACATGAAAACAGAAAAATCGAACAATGCAGGTATTTAACACAAAGCTATTTCTTAGTTGCTTTGAAAATTAACAAGGTGTGTGCACCAATCAAGTGGGTCGTAGTTTAAATGTTCACTTTTGTAGCATGCGTACAATCCATTCGATTGGCTAAAACACCAATCAAATCTCATAAATTATCTTACAAACGGAGGATGAAATATGTATCAGCGAACAATCCATTCGATTGGCTAAAACACCAATCAAATCTCATAAATGATCCTACAAACGGATGACGAAATATGTATCAGCGATCAATTTGCGTCTTAATTGACGCCTTGTAACAGGGGAAAATATACATGAGCATTAATTGCTTTGTGTTAGTTTGAAATACATGTACGGAAACAATCATTTTGTACAAACAACACAGGTTAATTCAACTCCTCTCGTATATGGGGCATCGGGTATTGCTCCGGCAACTTCAACAAAATAAAACAGGTCACCATTACTATTACCGCCTTGTCCGCGTATTTTCTCTGGATTCGCATCTACGCACTTCATATCACTTCTTTCGTGGGATTGATGTGACGTCATCAAATATCCGGAATACTCTAAATGCCATCCTTTATAGCATTCCAGACGGGCTGGAATCATCAGAACAGCAGTTTTCCCGGTGACCTCACATACAACACACGGTACGTCTTGGTTCTCTATATCCTCCCCGTAAATAGATTTGGTTCTTACGCCATCATCATACTCTGCATTATATATATAATTCCCACCTACTCCAGGATGTTTGTTGCCATGTTGTGGATCCTTTGGTAGACATATTGTGTGTGAAGGTCCACCAGAATGAGTATAATGGCTTCCGCTCGCATATCCTACATAAAAATATAAATCAAAATTAAAAATTGAGTCGTGTTCCAGTTCAAAAATCAACTATTTCTGGCACGTGTAGATAAAGGTTTGCCGTTCTATCTTATTTGGAAGAAATTACTGTTTAACGTAACCTTCTTGAACACATTGACAAACCGTTCAATCGAAAAATATATTCATACAAGAGAAAGTTGATGTAAAGCATCGATGTCGCCAGAAGACTGCATTAATTTCGTGTACCACACATCATAAAAAGTTATGCAATTGACTCATCGGGACATTCATTAGTCTAAAAATATACATACCGCTTTTATGAAGGACTAATTCCTTGATTTTTAAATTCCACATACACATTTTAGGAAAAAAAAAAATTGTCAGAATATTGGAAATGTTGTAGTTTTTGATAAAACCAAACAAAATCGTGTTTTAACATGCAATTAAAAGCGATTTAACCCTTTACCTGTTTAAAGCATGATTGGTCACTTTTGCAGGAGTCTACTTTTAAAACATTGAGAAAATGGTTAAATTGCTGAAAACATGTTTTTTGTTGTTTTTTTCAAAATGATGTTATCTTGAATTTAATCATAATTTCACAGATGTTGCAATTTATCCTCATATGTTTAAAAAGTAGATCCCCCCTTGAAAAAACCAGTTAAGCTAAACAGTTAATTTACATTTAAATTGTTGGTTACGTGAAATTTCAAACTTTACTTCAAATATAAACAATACCATACCATGCACTTTCATAATGATTCTTTCTTATCCCGTTTTGATAAGGAAAACATGCAAACTTTATCTTATGTATATAACGATGAGCGCCTTCGTATAATGATGCATAAAACTATATGCATGGCCTAAGTAAAATGCCTGTTTTGAGCCCAATGACACATTTAAGATATGTCAAGCACGAAACTAATAGGATGCGAAATAACCGAGTTCATTATTTCTGTTAAATAGAGAATATTATGTCCCTGACGTAAGATATGAACTTTATCTGACGAGGTTGGGAGAATTGATAATTGGCGAGCCTTTGGCGAGACAATTATTCTTTCTCACTGCCGAGTCAGATAAAGTTCATGTCGAAAGTCAGGGACGTAATATTCTATTTATCTTGCATGTAACATTATGTTTTCAGGTAAATCTACATTCATTTTAACTAGTTTTAATAAATAACATACACAATTACAAAAGCCCATTCATGAATGACCTCACCTAAAATAGAATGACGTCACGCGCGTGCATAAATCCGCGCCGAATTACATTGTGTACACACGACATACGGAAGCTAAAGAGTTCCGACTTCAACACCATATTTCTCGATTATTACTACTTAATTCGTATATCTGGTGTGACATAATACCTTAAAATGGCAATATTAACTCGAACATATTCTTAGTAGAAGTGTAAGTATTGCGGATTGGCCGTCGCTTCAGTACACAAGATAGGTCAACATGTATGTCAACCGCCGTGTTTTGAAAATGAATAGTTGTGTTGGATCTAAAAGTCAATGTATAAAGTTAGTTCAGGCTATGGAAGTTCAGATGACTATAGTCAAGAAAAGTGTGATGCTTAGGCTTAGTCGTCGGTTAAATTGGAGACATTCATTTTTGGAAAAGGATACCGTCACTGTTGTGGGTAGACATGTCGAAGACACGTTTTGAAACTTTTAGTTTTAAGAATGATCATTTAAACACTAGCTGTACGTAAATGATAAAGTTATTTAACAAGAAGAAACATTTTCTGGATATCTCGAACGCATAATGATTTTCTGTCGAAACTGCTGTATGAAAGAGGAATCCATGGGTAGATGAGACTGTTCGAAAACCCTTTCTCGTGGTAGAACACAGACTGACGATAGAAATTAAACATTTGTCGTTTAACGTGGAGTCATTTAAGTGTATTAAAATTACTTGTGGGGGATAGAGTTATTGAGCAATGATTCCTTAAACAGAAAATCTACAGGAGGCTAAACGTGTCTGTCCGGGTTAGCCTGCGCGGCTTGCTGAGGCTGATCCGGTTCGATAGTTTTCTGGTGGAACGGCTTATTTATATTTCAGAAAAAGTAGTTCCAGCGATTATGTCATTTTTAAAAATAAGTAGACTGATAAAGATAAAAGTTTATCATACCAGTAGACATGTAAACAAAAGGTTTATCATACCAGTGTTATACGTCACGTAATCTGCTCATTGCATGATAAAATGTTTTATCAGAGTTTGTTCTTTTCTTAAGTCAAATTAACATCTAAAATCACCTATATTTCATCATTTTAGGGCGTAATAAAATCGTTTTTGAGCATCTTTTGAAGTTTTCAACTCGTGTCAAGATCAAGTCTCATCGTAACATCGTCGGCATTGTATAAGAAATCAAACATTGTATGAAATCTACACAAATCAAGACATATCTTTTAACTTGAAAAATTCTGTCAGTTATGTGAAGATACTACTTAAATGACAAAATTACGCTATATAATGCTGATATTGTTTGCTGCATGTCTAATCAGGGACGAGTAAATAATCGTAATCAGCATGAAATAAACTGTAATACGAGGTTTATCAAACAAAAACTTAAAACATTGGACATCTGAATTTCTTTTCATATGTATTATAATTAATTGTTTTTAGACAATCGCAACCTTAACATTTTAAATGCATTTACAATTACTTTATCCAGGGACATTATATTACATATAGTGTCCCTGGTTTATCCTATTAACACATTTTCCTCTTATGTGAAATCTGAAAAAGGACGAAAAATACTTGTATTAGTGTGCTTCGACATGCAAATCAGTTGATCCCGATCAGAGTGTATGTTTGTATGGTGTTACTTTAGTCATGATACATCCCTATCGAATCTCAATAAATAATTGAATGTCAGTGTCGCGTCGACGGAAGACACTGGCCAGACATCAATTAAAGAGGGTCATCTTACTATTCACCTCTCGCCGATTTCAGACATTTGGTCATTCAATGGCGACTATATATGAGTAGTTTCACCGAGCCTTTGACTTTATGTTTACACGGAATTGTAAATACGGAGTATCGCTGTTGTTTTAAGTACATGTACATGTATATACTACTATTTAACAACTTAGAGCACTGGGCATTAAACTCTGAAGAGTACAGACATTTCACGTCTTCTAATTCGAAGTTCATATTTCGTATAGACGAGTTCAGTGTATGCCATGGACATCTCAATAAATCTTTTTCGAAATTGATATAATACCTTCATAAAGGAGCTTCGATTCATTCTGACACGTTGTACGACCCCATCGGATGTACGTCACAGATTGTTCTACAATTGAAATAATAATAATTACAAAAATAATAATAATAACAATGATTAAGAGGAGGAGGAGGAGGGTGATGAAGATGATCATGATGATGATGATGATCATATTATAGAATAGTACTTAGGAAAATCAAAGCATGTATACAATCATTGCATTGTACAATAAAATATGAAGAAGTATATAGTTAAAATACCTATGTTTTGTACAGCCTCGTTTATGTATGTGTTATATCGGATTATTGTTTATAGCTCACTCCTGACTTTGTTGAAAATAATGTATATACATGTAACTAGAAACAGTGTAAAGTTAACGTTACAAAATAAATCTATATATCAGACTTAACTAACAAAACTGTCGACTAATGGGGGCATTCAACCAAACTGTAAACTATTATCATCACGTACACACAATGTTAAAATATATCCGATAATATTCTATAATTAAGACAGATATTTTCAGTTACTTACCTTTCAAGAATGTTGATGTTTTATTTCTAAAGTCACTTGACACACGAAACATCGTGGCTTCAAAGTCTTTAACAGTGTGTTCCATTGCTGTTGCTGCATCGACTAACTTTTTACTCATGTCAACTTTGTGTACGTTCATCTCATTCGTCATTCTCTCTCGTTCTTTGGACAACAGATGCAGTTCCTTATTGACCTTTGAAGCCAAGTCTTTGACGTCTGATTGGGTTTTTGCCATGCTGTTAAACATGTTCTCAACTTTAACCTCCATCCTCACCATCTTTTCAAGTAGTTGCTCTTCGAACGAGAACTTATTACAATGAGGTTCCTGTCCATTAACGTTCACGTTACCACACAAGAAGAAAACACAAATTAAATGTGCAAACATCTTCTCTTGTCGTATAAACCATCAACAACTGATAGATATGTCTATATAACAGTGGTTTTAAATAGCGACAGGGTGAGTTTATTATGTTTAAAGGAGCGGGTGTTCTTTATGACCTTTGTTATGTTCGCTCAGTGGTCCAAACCTTGTATATAGATATAGATAACCGCGTCAGGCGAAACGTAATCGTGTTGTCGTGATGTGAACATTTAGGAATGCCAGTCTCGCCAGAGTTTCTCAAATAATACAGTAGTAGTGTTTCGGGTACTATGTAACCTCTGACATGAAATAGAAGTACAGTCCAAGTGTCAATACGTATTGCGTGATGACAAATGGGGCTGTGTATAAAAATAAACTATCGGCATGCGGCGACAACATTATACGTTATCTGGTTAAATGCTAAGTCTCAAGATGATTAATACGATGGTGACGACTTTTTATCGATGATTGTTTGTTTTTTACGATGTTATGTGTGTGGAATTCACTTGTGATATTTGTAAAAGATTATGCATTAAAAACAAATACCTTAACTCTTGTATCACTTAGTATCGTTAAGGTTATTGTGCTGGATCTTGAAATATGGTATACCCGGTAATAATATGATCTCTGTGAAATAACTATATCTCATTACATTGTACTTCTGAACGATGACCTGATTTTGTTTTTGTTTTTCACTTTAGCTATATCAGCCCAGTCCCCTGGCGGCCATAGTTTCCGACCAATCAACTTTGATTGACGGAATATAATAGAGGGTCACTCTATGAACATTTCTACAAAATTATTTGAAAATCGACACTTTCGGAGAAGAAGATTTTTTAAGTTTTCACTATAGCCATATAAGGCAAAATTGCCCCGCCCCCCTGGCGGCCATGTTTTTCGACCAATCAACACGGCTTAAAAGAATCTGTTAGAGGGTCATCCAAGGAACATTTCTACAAAAATAAATTGAAAATCTGCCAACCAGTTTGGGAGAAGAATATTTTTTAAGTTTTCACTATAGCCATATAAGGCAAAATAGCCCTGTCCACTGGCGGCCATGTTTTTTGACCAATCAACATGGCTTGAAGGAATCTGATAGTGGGTCACTTAAGGAACATTTCTACAAAATGATTTGAAAATCGGCCTGACACTTTTGGAAGCAGTTGCAGTGTATATTTGTCTTTCGTTTTCATAATTGTACATGGACTATAACGCAACACCCGGAGTATAATATAGAAGACTCAGGTTAACTCAAGGCGAAATTAAATTACTTCGAGTTATCGACGTGTTCGAGTAGTCACAATATGTGTGATGAATGCATTGTTCGATACAATACAATAGTTAAGTTGGTGTTAGTATCCTGAATCAATCATACTTCGGTGGATTTTTTTATGACAATCCAGCTGTTTATAAAATCTTATCAAGAAAATAAAAGCAACTGCTACGCTGTTTTCAAATGATTGATCCGTTCTAGGAAATGGGATAAGGTGTGTGAAGTTATCAGTGAATTAATGAATTAATCATTAGTAGTTGGCTATTCAATCTGCTGCCAGGAAACGAAAATCCAGCCAGATATTAGTTGTGAGTCCGCCATCCTGCAATATGACAAATACCGATCCATTTATTAATTGCTTATTCAACAAACAGCAAAATTTTAATCGAATCTACTACAGTATACGGATATGCAGCTATCTAGTAGTTGGACATTGAACATTAAGCAACAGGGCGAACTTACTGCCACGTGACATTACCCACATAGCAACAAATTCAAAGCGCGAATCTACTACTAAATCTGCTGAATTACGGATACTTACGGGATATGAAGCTAGCTATTAGTTGGAAATTGAACTTTTAGAAATAGGACGAACTTATTGCTTTGGGAAAATGCCTACACAGCTAGCAATTGGTAAGTCAACAAAATACGGAAGCCCCAATATACTGCTACAGACGGATTTCTAGCTAACTTGACATTGAACATTAAGCAATTGGGCAAACTTATTACCACAGTCCAATACCCACACAACCAGCAATGTGTTAATCAACAAAACAACTAAAACCACAAATCTTCTGATATATACGGATATCAAATCAGCTAGTAGTTGGACATATAACCCAATGCAATAAGGTGAGCCAATACAGACCCAATACCAACCCAGCGAGCAATTCGTTATTGAACAAAACGACAAAGCGTGAATCTACAGCTAAATATGAATATCCATTAAGCTATTAGTTGGTTCAAAAGCAAGCTAAAGAGCGCATCGACAGCTACGTACGGATATGCATCCAGCTAATGGTTGTGTAATGAACCCAATTTTTAGTCATATAACATAGAAATAAAAAAAATAAGCATATATATATATATTACAGGTAAAAACTTTTCTTCAAACGTTGGCATGGATAAAGGTCTTTACATTTGCTTCTTAATATGATCCCTTGTGCATCTGTTAATCTAGCTTTTGATGTAAATCAAATATGTTGATAGCTAATAAGTATCTTCTCAGCCGTCTTAATTATTATCACCACTATCAAATTGAATACCTCTTTGAAGTTGAGTCATAAGCCGTCTTAATTATTACCTACACTATCATTGCTAAAAGGTGAATACGTCTTTGTAGTCTAAGACATCTAAACAATAATCGCATCTGAAAATTATTAAAGCAGCAGTCCAAGTCAGCACTAGCATTATATCATTATGCTGTGAAGAAATAAGTAACTGTTTGACTGACTGTGTTGTAACTATTCCAGGTATGTTGTATTTTACAAAAATTATACTGTATTTTCATGTTAAAAAGTGTTTAATACTTGATTGCATTGTACTTGATTCAAATACTGTTTTAACCTGTACGTCCAGTATTGTCTAAACTATTCGAAATATATATACGTATTCATATTGTCTGATTTAAGTAGGAAAATGTCTCATAAATGTTACTGTGAAAGCGTTCTGCTTAATGTAACATGCATGAGAGGATGTTCTACTTTTCTCACGATGTTTCTGTATTTTCATGTATAACAATGTTTAATACTAAATTGCATTGAACTTGAGTTAGTTACTTTGTTATACAGTACATTAAGTATTGTCTAAACTATTTTACACATATAATTATTCATACCGTCTGATTTAAAGAAAGAGGTACTTCATGAATGTTACCGTGACAGCGTTCTGCTAAATGTAACATGCATGAGGGGATCCTCTATTTCTCATCATTATTCGTTCAATAAACATTTATTTAAAATTATGCATTTTCGGCTATAACCACACAGAACAAAGTACTATTGCATTGTTGTCGTGCCTGTGAAGAAAGTATATAACTATTGTTTAATAAATCAGTATTCTGCTTATATGACTTAAGTGAGATGACTTTCTATACTATTCTTATAATTCTGTCTCTGTTATATATTGTATGGGATTTCTTTAACTGCGCAAAATATTAAAAGTAAATTGCGAATACACTCGTCTCCTGATTGTGAAAAAAGCGTCTCATTGAGTGTATGATGATAGCAATCTGCTTGCATAAAATACATGAGTTCATCTTCAATTAAGAAATCCCAGCAAAAGGATATTTTGTTCACTATAATTGTCAATAAAGTTGATATGATATGTTTATCTAAAAGCTGTTTAAAATAAATTGACTGATGATCGGATATTATGGTTTGAAAGTTATTTTCAGTACTTTCATAGTTACTGTCATCTCTCGACGCCAAGTGAGTTTATGATTATTCTCCTCAATGATTTTATATTGTTTTTAGTTTTAACCTTTATATTATATCATTATGATGTGAATAAATAAGTAACTGCTTGACTGACTGTATTGTAACTATTCCAGAATTATCCACACTCGCAACGCAGAAAACGCCCGACATTACAGTTCCACATTGAACATTCAGCAATATGCCAAACTAACATAACTAGTATTTGGTTATTCAAAAACAAGCCGAATCGCGAATCAACAGCTACATGTACACATGATGTTTTACTCTAGTATTGTCAGTATTTTTGATAGCTATATGACGACACATGTGTTCATTCAAAAGTTTGAAAGTTACTTTACATGGTTTTGTACTCTGCCTTCAACAGGTGTATAGTTATATCATGGTGCATGGAGTTTTATTTCATTGTCAGCAATTTCATATATATATATATCGATACATGATGTTGTATTTTGCTTTCAGCGTGTTTATAGTTATATTCCGGCACAAGTGGGCTTTCAACAGTATTTTGTTTTCATGGTACATGTACCTGTTTTTTCTCTGAATTCAGAACAGTCAATTTGTAATAGTACTGATGATATGTATTTACTTGCTATGTTGTATGAAGACGACCTGTAAGCATAGCATGGTTTGAGGCAATTATTTATGTCTTTATTAAGTGTCAAGGGATTAACATGGAACATAATTGCTTGAATACGTTGACCATGTGTCTGACGTTTATTTTTTCGAGTATAAAAAATAAACCAAAGTGGAAGGCTATTTGAATGGTATTCGATATGTAATTGAAAGGTTATCCGAACGCACATTCTCGGAGCATCATCATTCAGCACTAATAACATAGCGACGCGGGTGTCAATCCAGGGGTCCGAATCCCACCTACACCAACATTCTTTCCGCCGTTTGACAAAAGTCACTGTGACAAGCGTCATTCATCTTTCACCAATGGGCTAACAGTCTACGTTGTAAAGCAGCCTGTTGCTTGGAAAGTATGTTGTGTGGAGTACTGGTGTGAGAAAACTTGTTGAAAACGGCGTTAAACCTCAATCAATCAATCAATCAATCAATCAATCAATTAAACTGATCATTACCTCTTCCCGTTGGTTGTTGAGTAAGGGTTCTAGATAAGACAAGACGGATGTTTGACACAAAGAGTCAAATAAGCCGTAATATTTCGTTGCAAATAAAGAAAGAAACAAACAAAACTAAATCTGTAGTTAATAATATAGATATCGGTATTTGAACATTTATGTATTATGTAGGATAATTAACCTGACAGGGTCTGTGTTTTAAGCAAATGAAATAATTAAGAGTTAAACTGATCATGCAAAGTGACATATAAGACTAATGATGAAGATAAATGGACAAGAGGTTATGATTAATTTCAATTTGTATAAAAAAAAAAAAATCAACCAACAAATATTTGTATTGAACCCACCCACGCCGTTATTTTAAAATGTTTTCAATTAATACACATACACAAAAAACCTGTTTTAGTTTGTAACGGATAAGCGTTTAACCATTTTCCACATAAAACAAATCTGCAGCAGACGACTTTGCAATTATCAAGTGCAAAATATAGAAAATCTCTAAACATTATAGTATGATAATTGAAAAGCGCTGAAATTATTGTTACAAATGAAGGAATTGCTCATTAGGAGCAATTTCAGTGTTTTCCTCAATGATTTCAATGATGTTTTACCAGACCTGTTTACCAGACCTGTTTACCTGACCTGTTTACCTGACCTGTTTACCTGACCTGTTTTACCCTGGTCCGTGTTTTAAGAGAATGAGATGTTTTATAGTTAAACTGGTCATGAACAGTGACATATAAGACTAATTATAAAGATAAATGTACAAGAGGTTATGATTAAAACAATTTGTACCAACAACATCAACAAGCAAATATTTGTATTGAACACACGCACGGTTATGTTAATGTTTTGTCAAATAATGCTGACACAGAACATCTGTTTTGGTTTGAATCGGTAAGTCATGATTGTGGATAATCGTTTTACCCTTTCCCATATAAAATAAATCCGCTGCAGACGACTTTGAAATTATCAATATAATTATGAGCAATTTCACCTTTTGCCACAATGACTTCAAAATCGTTTGCTGCAGAGGCTCAGAAAGGGTATATATATATGGGAAAGGGTTAAAACTTAAAACTTAAAACCGTAAATTGAGAACATTATGGCAATTAACATTTTTGGTCATTACCTGATTCAGTGTTAATTCAAATTGTTATTGGAGAGAGATCCTGTGGAGATATTCAGACCCAAAACATTGAATGGGTATAAAAGGATGATATGTAAAAGTGTTAGAAATTACAACACGAGTATACTTCAAAAACACCACTTTATTCATTTATTGTTTAATAAAAATGTCGAAAGGAGTAAACGTCTTTTTTTTCACACCCGGTGTAAGCAATTACATCAAATAGAAAAGCGAATGAAGCAGACAAGGAAAGGAGCAGATATCCATAACCATCGGATTGGTTTATTATTTGCTATAGTATATTTTATGCTTGCTCGAATATATCGGATAAGCCTACTGTTTATACCACTCAGTGACGTAATACGAACACAAGATGAATACAGTTATTATTTTTATTGGCTCATTTAGGGTAGTTTGGAGGTCCTTCCCCTAATTACTGCGTACTATTATAGGATGTCGGGAACCAGACTACAATTAGCGAGCCTTTTGTTGGTTCCCGTTTTGATATACTGTTGAAATTATAAAGCGTATGAGGCGGGTAACCACATTAAGTAGAATGGTTTACTATGTGTTACTGTTTGGACTAGATACAGTATGAATTTCGCTAAACTGAAAATAAACAGACATTGAAATAATATACCGGCCTTGATTAATATAGAGTGTAAAAGAGATGTTTTAAAAGTCATGTACCTTAAATTAATATACTTAGTCACACTGGCAGGTCTATACTTCTCCTCGTGCTAATTTTCAAGGCATTCCAATGATAATAAAAATACACACCTTAAAACGCGATGTTTAAATCTTTTGCTTTTCTTACTACAGACAAGAAATTAAAGTGCAATTATGAGCCGATTGTCAACAATATCCGTGATATAATTGATATGCTGTTGAGAGCAGATTAAAACAGTTTGAGCTGAGATATGACTATACGACTTTGAAAGATTGTTGAAAACAGAGAAATACACAATTCGCCGTGATATATCTATAACATGTGTGAAATCATAATAAAACAGTACTTAAAGCAAAGTAAAATACCTTGTGTCGTAATATAGCCATAAATCTGTTGAAAAAAGAAAATAACATGATGTGCCACGATATCATTTTAAGACTGTTGAAAACAGTTAAATAGCATTCGCCTTGATTTAAGCATAAAATATTTGAAACATAGAAACACATGATGCCGTGATATAACTATAACACTGTTGTAAGCTGAATTAACAAAATGTGTCGTGATATATGTATAACTATAAAATTGTTGAAAGCAGAATTAAAGACAATGTGCCGTGACATATGCTAAACTATAAATCTGTTGCAAGCTTGGTAAACCACATTAAGTATGCAGTAATATAACTGGAAGCAGAGCCACATGCGCAGTAATTTAACTTTCAACAGTTGGAAATAGTGAACAAACTTATCGCAGTGATATAACTATAACATTGTTAAAAGCAGAGTAATTCAACATGTGCCGTGATAAAACATTTTTTTCTTTGGAAGCAGTATAAAACACGATGTGTCGTGGTATAACTATGACACCGTTGAAAGCAGAAAAAAGTGTCGTGATGAATTATTATTTGTTGAAATCAGATAATTATCTGACTAACTCGTTACATAACTGGTTAGCCACATACTTATCACGAAACTTATCTGACTAACTAGATGGCATTATGTAGGTATCTGTTGGCAGTAGTGGGCAGTAACATAGACTTTTGTGTGTTGACATAAGTATCTGTTAACATAAACATTAATGCGTTAATCAGATATTTATCATGATAATTAAGTGACTAACTAGTTATCTATCGCGATAATTAAGTGGTAATGTGGTGTCAGAAGTATGCCACCATAGTTTCTTCTATTGCTTATTGTTTAGTGTCCAATTACTAGCTAGCTGGATATCCGGATGTAGCAGTAGATTTGATCTTTTATTTTTGTATAACCAATTGCTGGCTATGCTTGTAATCGTCCGTGGCAGTCAGTATTCCATATTGCTTAATGTAAAATGTCCAAATTCTAGCCGGCTGTACTTGTGGATGTAGTAGTAGATGCCGCGGTTTGGATTTGTGTTGAATAACCAATTGCTAGCTGTGCGGGAATTGGTCCGTGGCAGAAGGTTCGTCGCATTGAGTAATATTCAAATCTACAACTAGTCGGCTGAGTATCCGGATATACATGTAGTAGTAGATTCGAACTTTTGATTTTGTTGAATAACCATTTAGTAGCTGTGTTAGTATTAGTCCGAGGCAGAAAGTTCTTCGTAAATTTGCGTGATATTCAACCCAACAACTAGCTAGCTTGATATCGTGGTATAGCAGTGGATTCGCTCTTTGGTTTATTGTTGAATAACCAATTGCTAGCTGTGTTGATACTGGCATGTTGCAGTATGTTCGCCCTATTGCTTAATGTTCAGCGTCAGATAGCTGGCTGTATATCCGTATGCAGCAGAATATTCGCGCTTGTTTGTTTGTTTATTGAATAACCAATAGCCAGCTTTTTGGGCATTGTCCTTCGGCAGTACCCTCGCCCCACTGCTTAATGTTCAATGTCCAACTATATCTGTATTTCTTGGATTTGTGTTGAATAGCACACGTGGCAGTAAGTTCGTCCTTTTTCTTAATGACCAATACCCAACTACTAGATGGCTGGATATCCGTTTGTAGCATTAGATTCACGCTTTGACTTTATATTGAGTAACCAATTGCTAATGTATGGGTATTGTCCAGTGGCAGTTAGTTCGCCCTATTGTTGATTATTTATTGTTCAACTACAAGCTGACACGATATATGTATGTAGAAGTAGATTCGGGCATTGTCTTAAAACGATTCATTGCTGTGTTTGTTTTGGCCTGTGGCAGTAAGTTCGCCTTTTCTCTAAATATTCAGTTTCCAGAAACTAGCTGTCTGGATATCCGTATGTAGCAGTAGATTCCCGCTTTGAATAGGGTTTTTTAAATAGCCATTTGATAGCTGTATGGGAATTGGCACTTGGCAATAGGTTCGTCATAGTTCTTAATGGTCAATACCCAACTACTAGCTGTCTGGATATCCGTAGCAGTAGATTCCCGCTTTGAATTGGGTTTTTTAAATAGCCAGTTTATAGCTGTATCACGTGGCATTAGGTTCGTACTAGTACCCAACTACTAGCTGGTTGATATCTGTATGTAGCAAAAGATTTACACTTTGACATTTTTAAAAAGCAACTGCTACATGTAGCTGTGTGGATTTCTTTGGCCCTGAAGGTATGTTCACGCTTTTGCTTATTTTCTATACCGAACTTTTAGCTTACTAGATATATTGTAGCAGTAGATTCGCGCTTTGACTTTTGTTGAATCACCAATTGCTAGCTGTGTGGGTATTGACTCGTCACAGTATGTTTATTATATTGTTTAACTTTCAATGACACTTTTCTAGCTAGCTGGACATCCGTATGTAACAGTAGATTCGCGCTTTGGCAATTTAATAACCAATTGCTAGCTGTGTGTGACTATTGGCCTGCGGCAATAAGTCGGGATATTGCTTAACACTGAAAGAACAACTACTGGCTGGCTGTATATACAAATGTAGCAGTATGTTTTCGCTAAGACTTTTTGTTGATTAACCAATTGCTAGCTGTATAGTATTGGCCGGTAACAGTTTGTTCGCCCTAACTCTTCATGGTCAATGTCCAACTACAAGCTAGATATCCGTAGCAGTAGATTGGCGCTTTTGTTGTTTTTGTTGATTAACCGATTGATATCTCTGTGTGTATTGGCCGGTGACAGTAAGTTTGCACTATTGCTCTTCAATGATCAACTACTAGCTGGCTGGATATCCGTATGGAGCAATGGATTCGCAACTTTCCATTTTTGTTGTAAAAGCAATTGCTAGCTGTGTACGTATCTGCCAGTTGCAGGATGTTTGACATGGAAAATAGTAACATCAAGCCGGTGCTCTGCAAAAAACCAACGTTAACGTAATTATTACACGTGTACATATTAACTCAACGAAGTTCCATTCAATTAGCTAAAATTAAGTTTGACACATAATCAGACACAAATATACATCAGCAATAATGGTTTTAGTTTGTAAAACGTGTTGAAACGGAAACAATCATTTTGTACAAACAGCACAGGTTAATTCCACTCCTCTTGTATATGGAGGATCAGGTATTGTTCCGGCAACTTCAACAAAATAAAACAGGTCACCATTACTATTACCGCCTTGTCCGGTTATTGTCTCTGGATTCGCATCTACGCACTTCATATCACTTCTTTGATGGGATTGATGTGAGGTCATCAAATATCCGGAATACTCTAAATGCCATCCTTTATAGCATTCCAGACGGGCTGGAATCATCAGAACAGCAGTTCTCCCAGTGGCCTCACATACTACACATGGTACGTCTTGTTGCCCAATATCCTCCCCGTAAATGGATTTGGTGTAGACTTCATACTCTGCATTATAAATATAATTCCCATTTTCTCCAGGGTGTGTGTTGCCGTGTTGAGGATCCTTTGGTAGACATATTGTGTGTGAAGGTCCACCAGAATGACTAATATGACTTCCGCTTGCATATCCTACATAAAATATAAATAAAATCAAAATTAAGTATTGAGTCGTGTTCCAGTACTAAAATGCAACTATATCTGGCGACTAATGATAAAGGTTTGCGTTTCTATCCCACCTGGAACACATATACACTTTTAAACATAACCTTCTTCAACACATTGACGAAAAGCTCGATCGAATATGTTCATATGCTTGTCTCTGTTTCCACAACGCAATCATACAATAAGTGGTGTAAATTTTAAAAAAAATAAGTGGTATACGTATGCTATGATATGCAAATCACGACCTTCGATGATTGTGTTTCACTAATGGGGATCCCGATCAGAATTGAAGACATATAGATATTTATCGAATCTTGATGAATAACTGAATGTCAGAATCGCAACGATGGAAGATCCTGGTCAATCAATCAGTGACATTGGATCATTGTGCTCTACACCGCTCTCCAATTTCTGACAGTATTTCTTGCATGCCGTGAGACAATTGTTCACAGGCTAATAGCGATTTGCATACTCGACTATACATGAGGAGTTTCACCTGACAGCTTTAAACGTGGCAGTGCGCATGTTTAACGTACGGTACATGTAAATTGAAATGAAAATATATACATATATGTATTTGTAGTTTACGCCGAAGAGAACAGACATGTCATGGTTTATAATTCTAAGTTTGTCTTAAAATTTCGATAAATGATTCAATACCTTCATAAAGGAGCTTCGATTGATTCGGACACGTTGTACGACCCCATCGGATGTACGTCACAGATTTTTCTACAATATCGAAAAAATAATATCAATTATAATAATTATAATAAAAATATTAATAATAATAATGATATAATGACGATGAGAATTATTATGTCGATTTTTATTCAATGGAAACCCTTAAAAAGAATGTACTTTAAATATGCAAGGTAAGTGGTTTCTATCAGTCTAAATTATCAAGAATAGGGTTCGATCCCATCTGATGTACTTCACAGGCTGTTCTGAATTGATAATAATTAAAATAATATTAATAATTATGAAATAACAATTATGATGAAATAACAATAAAGAAAATAATTTTGATTATAATGATGATGATGAAAATGCAAAGCATGCCTATTCTAATAGACTTGACAGATATTTTCAATCACTTACCCTTCAAGAATGTTAATGTTTTATTTCTAAAGTCACTTGAGACACGAGCCATCTTGGCTTCAAAGTCTTTAACAGTGTGTTCCATTGCCGTTGCTGCATCGACTAACCGTTTACTTGTGTCAGCGTTGTGTACGTTCATCTCATTCTTCATTCTCTCTCGTTCTTTTGACAACAGATGAAGTTCCTTGTTGACTTTTAAAGCCAAATCGTTGAAGTCTAATTGCGTTTTCGCCATGCTGTTAAACATGTTCTCCACTTTAATCTCCATCCTCACCATCTTTTCAAGTAGTTGCTCTTCGAACGAGAACTTATTACAATGAGGTTCCTGTCCATTAACGTTTACGTTACCACACAAGAAAAAAACACAAATTAAATGCGCAAACATCTTCTCTGCTCGTATTTCTGGCACTAACTAATAGTGGAATATAACATCGGTTATAATGTACCAGGTTGTTCGACATATGTTCGTTCTCATCTGTTGGTTTATTTACATTACCTTAACATACTTCATAAGCATACTTTGCTCATTACTTCAAGTGCCATGTTAGATCTGTATGATAGTGTCAAGAAAAAATATAGTACGGTTAAACAGAATTGGTAATTATGAATCTATGTAGAAAATCAACTGGTCGTTGGCGATTTTGTTCATTGTGAGCCTCGTTAGCCACCCAAGAAAAGGAATACACAGTAAATGATCCCATCTGTGCGAAAGGTACAAGTTGGCTTTTTAAGGAAAGTGTACATCGAGATCCGCCTTAGCAAGCCCAAAGTCTGATCAATATCTAACCTGATCACATTCTACTTACATAAATTTGTTAGAAGTTCCTGTCAACCTGTGTAGATGTTCAGAAATGACAACTTGTACAAATGTTCCCATAGACGGGGCTCAAATATACATGACATGACTGACATAATAACCACATGTAAATATAGACCTTAACCCTTTCCCACTTGCAGAGGTGTTTGACCATCTGCAGCACATGACTTTTCAAAACTTATGAAAAAATAGAATGAGCACTTCCTTTTTATGTCACAATGTTTTCAACTCCATTAAATAATCATACTTTGATTTATAGAATGTTTCTATATTTTTGCAAAGATGTTCTCAAAGTCGTCTGCTTCAGATATGTTGTATATGCAAAAGGGTTAACAATTCTTTCCCGGATACTGACAACATTTGACACCATGATATTAGACATGTTTTGAAAACAGTTGTCAGGAATATTATTATATAATGAACATGGCTGTCATAACTTGTTAACCTGACATGAATCCAATAGTTGCACTATAGGTCAATAAAGGCTTGTTTAACTATTTCCAACATATTGCAAATCTGCATCAGACGACTTTGAAAAACATCCTGGAAAAATGAGGAAAATCTCTTGGTTATAAAATACAATTGAAAACATTGTGACAGAAGGAGAAATAGATCATTATGAGCAGTTTCTCCTTTTGTCATTTTGTCTCAATGTTTTCAAATGACATATGCTGCAGAGGCTTTAGATAGTGTATGTATGTAAGGAAATGGTTTACTGTTTTACCTGACATTGACTACTTGCAACACTTCTGTACAAGATTGTTTTTTTTTTAAATCATTCTTGAAAAAGGATAAAACACTTATTTTACAACTCTTTATCAGAAAGCACATCTTTTCCGAACATGTTTTTTAAAGCAGAAAACCCTATAAATATTATATTAGATAACAATTGAAAAGCGCTTACATGATATGATATTTTACGTTTACAAATAAAAGTTAGGGCATATAGTTTGGTAAATGAGATGAAATCATTGTCAAAAAATGAAAAATTCATTTTTTTAACAATTAAATCGAAGTTGACAATTATTTAGTTTTTTTGTTTTTTTAATGGTGTTTAACGCTACTTTCAACCATTTTGTTAGTTGTACCCCATGTTATCTGATATAGTTACCAGTACTACTGCTTCGTGTTATACCACATGTTATCTGATATAGTTACCAGTACTACTGCTTCGTGTTATACCACATGTTATCTGATATAGTTACCAGTACTACTGCTTCGTGTTATACCACATGTTATCTGATATAGTTACCAGTACTACTGCTTCGTGTTATACCACATGTTATCTGATATAGTTACCAGTACTACTGCTTCGTGTTATACCACATGTTATCTGATATAGTTACCAGTACTACTGCTTCGTGTTATACCACATGTTATCTGATATAGTTACCAGTACTACTGCTTCGTGTTATACCACATGTTATCTGATATAGTTACCAGTACTACTGCTTCGTGTATACCAATGTTATCTGATATAGTTACCGAGTACATGCTTCGGTTATACCACATGTTATCTGATATAGTTACCCTAGTACTACTGCTTCGTGTTATACCAATGTCTATCTGATATAGTTACCAGTACTAACTGCTTCTGTTATACCACATGTTATCTGATCTAGTTTACCAGTACTACTGCTTCGTGTTTAACCACATGTTATCTGATATAGTTACCAGTACTACTGCTTCGTGTTATACCACATGTTATCTGATATATTGTACCGAGTACTACTGCTTCGTGTTATAACACAATGTTATCCTGAGTATAGTTACCGCAGTACTACTGCTTCGTGTTATACCCACAATGTTATCTGATATAGAGTACCAGTACTACTGCTTCGTGTTATACCACATGTTATCTGATATAGTTACCAGTACTACTGCTTGTGTTATAAGTGTAGTTGTATAGTTACCAGTACTACTGCTTCGTGTTATACCACATGTTATCTGATATATTTACAAGTACTACGGCTTCGTGTTATACCACATGTTAGTCTGATATAGTTACACAGTACTACTGCTTCGTGGTTATAACCACATGTTTATCTGATAGTAGTTACCAGTACTACTGCTTCGTGTTATACCACAGTGTTATCTGATATAGTTACCAGTACTACTGCTTCGTGTTATACCACATGTTATCATGATATAGTGTACCAAGTACTACTGCTTCGTGTATACACATGTTATCTGGAGTATAGTTTACCAGTACTACTGCTTCGTCGTGGTTATTAACACACATTGTTATAGTGATATAGGTTACCAGTACTACCTGCTTCGTGGTGTATACCACACTAGTGTTATCTTGATATAGTTAACCATGTACTACTGCTTCGTGTTTATATACCGACATGTTATCTGTATAGTTACCAGTAATACTGCTTCGTGTATTACCCATGTTATCTGATAATAGTTACAGTACTAACTCGCTTCGCTGTTATACCAACATAGTTATCTGATAATAGGTACCAGTACTACTGCTCTCGTGTTATACCACATGTTATCTGATATAGTTACCCAGTACTACTGCTTCGTGTTATACCACATGTTATCTGATATAGTTACCCAGTACTACTGCTTCGTGTTATACCACATGTTATCTGATATAGTTACAGTATACTGCTTCTGTGTTATCAACATGTTATGCTGATGAGTTACCAGTACTACTGCTTCGTGTTATACCACATGTTATCTGATATTAGTTACCAGTACTACTGCTCTTACGTGTTATATACCACATGTTATCTGATGTAGTTACCAGTACTACCTGCTTCGTGTTATACCACATGTTATCTGATATAGTTACCAGTACTACTGCTCGTGTGGATAACACAGTTGCTATATCGCTACGAGTTAGAGTTAACCACATGTTATCTGATATAGTTACCAGTACTACTATGCTTCGTGTTATACCACATGTTATCTGATATAGTTACCAAGTACTACTGCTTCGTGTATACCACATGTTATCTGATATAGTTACCAGTACTACTGCTTCGTGTTATACCACATGTTATCTGATATAGTTACCAGTACTACTGCTTCGTGTTATACCACATGTATCTGATATAGTTACCAGTACTACTGCTTGTGTAAACCCCATGTTATCTGATATAGTTACCAAGTACTACTGCTTCGTGTTCATACCACAAGTTATCTGAGATAGTTACCAGTACTACTTGCTTCGTGTTATACACACATGTTATCTGATATAGTTACAGTACTCACTGCGTCGTGTTATACCACATGTCTATCTGATAGTTACCAGTACTACTGCTTCGTGTATACCACATGTTTATCTGATATAGTTACCAGTACTACTGCTGATCGTGTTATACCGACATTGATTATCTGATATAGTTAACCTGATTACAGTACTGCTTCGTGTCTATGGTACCAGAGCAGTCGTTATACTGGTATAGAGTTAACCAGTACTACTGCTTCGTGTTATACGACATGTTATACTGATATAGTTACCAGTACTACTGCTTAGTGTTATTATATACCACATGTTATCTGATATAGTGACCAGTACTACTGCTTCGTGTTATACCACATGTTATCTGATATAGTTACCAGTACTACTGCTTCGTGGTTATAACCACAATGTTATCCTGATATAGTTACAGTACTACTGCTTCGTGTTATACCACATGTTATCTGATATAGTTAACAGTACTACTGCTTGTGTTATACCAACATCTGTTATCTGATATAGTTACCCCAGTACCTACTGCTTCGTGTTATACCCACATGTTATCTGATATAGTTACCAGTACTATTGCTGCGTGTTATACCACATGTTATCTGATATAGTTTACCAGTACTACTGCTCTACTGTTCTGTTAGTACCCACTGCATGTGTTATCCCTGAGTATAGTTACCAGGTATACTGCTTCGTGTGGTATACACATGTTATCTGATTAGTAGATAACGGCAGTACTACTGCTGTCGTTATACACACATGTTATCGATATAGTTACCATTACCACTATGCTTCGCTGTTATCACCACATGTTATCTGATATAGTTACCAGTACTACCTGCTTCGTGGTTTTAACTTACATGTATAGCTTGATATAGTTACCAGTACTACTGCTTCGTGTTATACCTACTGTTATGCTGATATAGTTACCAGTACTACTGCTTCGTGTTATACCGACAGGTTATCTGAGTATAGTACCAGGTACTACTGCTTCGTGTTAGGTACCACATGTTATCTTGATATAGGTTACCCAGTACTACTGCTTCGTGTCGTTATACCACATGTTATCTGATATAGTTACCAGTACTACTGCTTCGTGTTATACCAATGTTATCTGATATAGTTAGCCAGTACTACTGCTTCGTGTTACTATCACCACATGTTTATCTGATATAGTTACCAGTACTACTGCTTCGTGTTATACCACATGTTATCTGAGTAATAGTTTACCTAGTAACCTAACTGCTTGCTGTGCTATACACAGTGTTATCCTGATCATAGTTACCAGCTACTACCTGCTTCGTGTTATACCACATGTTATCTGATATAGTTACGCAGTACTACTGCTTCGTGTTATACCACATGTTATCTGATATAGGTTACCAGGTACTACTGCTTCGTGTTATACCACACTGTTATCTGATATAGTTACCCAGTACTACTGCTTTCGTGTTTATACCACATGTTATCTGATATAGTTAACCAGTACTACTGCTTCGTGTTATACCACATGTTATCTGATATAGTTACCAGTACTACTGCTTCGTGTTATACCACAATGTTATCTGATATAGTGTACCAGTACTACTGCTTCGTGTTGATATACCACATGTTATCTGCTATAGT
>JASEVX010000004.1:13764234-13806451 GCA_031761405.1 Serripes groenlandicus
TTTTGTTAGTTATACCACATGGAGTTATCTGATATAGTTACCAGTACTACTGCTTCGTTTATCCTGACACCAGCAGGTCAGTCACCATTTTGTTAGTTATACACATGTTATCTGATATAGTTACCAGTACTACTGCTTCGTTTATCCTGACACCAGCAGGTCAGGTCACCGATTTTGTTAGTTATACCACATGTTATCTGATATAGTTACCAGTACTACTGCTTCGTTTATCCTGACACCAGCAGGTCAGTCCCATTTTGTTAGTTATACACATGTTATCTGATATAGTTACCAGTACTACTGCTTCGTTTATCCTGACACCAGCACGTCAGTCACCATTTTGTTAGTTATACCACATGTTATCTGATATAGTTACCAGTACTACTGCTTCGTTTATCCTGACACCAGCAGGTCAGTCACCATTTTGTTAGTTATACCACAATGTTATCTGATATAGTTACCAGTACTACTGCTTCGTTTATCCTGACACCAGCAGGTCAGTCACCATTTTGTTAGTTATACCACATGTTATCTGATATAGTTACCAGTACTACTGCTTCGTTTATCCTGACACCAGCAGGTCAGTCACCATTGTGTTAGTTATACCACATGTTATCTGATATAGTTACCAGTACTACTGCTTCGTTTATCCTGACACCAGCAGGTCAGTCATCATTTTGTTAGTTATACCACATGTTATCTGATATAGTTACCAGTACTACTGCTTCGTTTATCCTGACACCAGCAGGTCAGTCACCATTTTGTTAGTTATACCACATGTTATCTGATATAGTTACCAGTACTACTGCTTCGTTTATCCTGACACCAGCACGTCAGTCACCATTTTGTTAGTTATACTACATGTTATCTGATATAGTTACCAGTACTACTGCTTCGTTTATCCTGACACCAGCACGTCAGTCACCATTTTGTTAGTTATACCACATGTTATCTGATATAGTTACCAGTACTACTGCTTCGTTTATCCTGACACCAGCACGTCAGTCACCATTTTGTTAGTTATACCACATGTTATCTGATATAGTTACCAGTACTACTGCTTCGTTTATCCTGACACCAGCAGGTCAGTCATATTGCTAACCGAACAATTCTGAGTGCCAATGGGGGGAATGCAATTCCTGCCTTTTTCATGTTTTGTGCATGACCCGGCCAAAAATCATACCTGTGACCTTCCATATCCGAGGCGGACACTCTAGCACTACACCATCGTGGCTGTTCACGAAATTAAAGACCGGCCAGCTAAATAATGTTTATCCACCTCATGTCTGCCATATCATTAATTGTTACAAACTGACCAAGAAATTTATTTTCCTGGCAATTTTATGAGAAAGTAGAAAGGAATTATCCAAAAAATATAATGTTTCTGCTCTTCTGAAAACAGAACTTGTAATTTCAAACACTAATAGGTCAACACACAATGTCAAGCTCAGGAGATCAAAACATTTTGGTACCCTCTCACAAGTAATACACATGTCTCACATGAAAGTCCTATCTCTGACGATTCATACATATACATTTTAACACCATCTGCAGCAGATGACATTTAAGAACATTGTGACAATACCGCAACGTTTCAAACGTTGTATGTTGGATGTTTGGCACAGACAAACAGCCGGACAAGGCTAACACTGGTGTATCTTTTAGGCAATAAACTGTTCATTAGTTCCACAAGGTCTCAAAGACTGTCTGCCATTCGGTAAATTGTGTGCAACAATTAAATTAGGGGCACATTCAATAAGTAGGTCAGACTTCAGCAAAACAAAATTCCTCTGCATGGGGGGAGGGGGGGGGGGGGGGGGGGGGGGGGGTGTTTACATAAACTGTTAACATTATACTTTAAGTGGGGAGTTGCTTTGAAAACATCTGGCGATGAAGTTATGTCATCTGAAAAGTTGAAATCATAATTTCGCATGAAAAAGGAGAAATGGCTCCGTTTCCTGCAATGTTTTCAAAGGCTGAAGGCACCTGAAAATTTGTTATAGAAATTTTCATAATTAAACCCTTTTTCAAATACACTAATTTTGCAGCAGATGACTTAGTAAACCTCCAGGCAAATATTTTGAATTAAAAATCTATAAATGTAATAATCATTATCCAATAGAATTTTAACATTCTGGGAAAGGGTAAAACATCTTTGGTAGGGTGCAGACATTTTCTGATGAGTTGTATTCCCTATAAAAAACGTTAAATGTGCATAATAAATTATGTTTACACAACTTAGGATTGATAAATGAACATGCCACATATTTCGTTCACTAGTTATTTTGCTGATGTGTCCTTTAACCCTTTCAACATGCAGATGCATTGTATGTATGAGTATCATATAACTTTTGAAAACACTATAACATAAAAACAGCTATATTCTTTGCCACAACATTTTCAACTTAATTCAATAATATACTTTATTTTACTGAATATGTTAACCTTTTTTCACCAATGTTTTAAAAATCGACTACATTAAATTGATTGTATGTGGGAAAGGGTTCAAATTGAAGACATTCGGATAAACAAGCGCATTCTAAAAGTCCTATATCTCTCACCTGATGCAACATAATTTATAATAGAAGCCCAATCGCTGGTCAGATTCTTCTTTTACAAATAAATGGGGCTTGAATAATCTTTGTAGATGGTTACCAAGCAGACATTTCTGTAAATCAGTATATTTATGAGCAGTTTCTCCTTTTGCCACAATGTTTTAAAAAGTTGTCTTCTGCAGAGGCATCTGAAAGTGTCTGTAAGTGGGAAATTGTTAAAATGTGTCTTCACAGGTTAAATGATAAATATTTTCCTAAATTCAGTGCATCAAATGTAAAATTATGAAAAGTATTTTAAACTAGCAACTTTTTATGTATTTGCCATATAGATCATGTCGACTTATTTATTTTATTTATCAAAATGAAGAAACCTCAGTCTGTATGGCATGATAAGTTGTAAAATGTAAGTTGTAATCATTATAACATACCAAAGTATCTAATAACACTAATAAACAAGATGACCATATCGGTCCTATATTGCTCACTTGATGTAGTAGAACTTCAATAGTTTTCAAATGTTTTACTCTATACATATAAGAAAAACGAAAAGGAAAAAAATATAAAAGTATTTCAATATACACAGAAGAAACACTCACCCTGGCCCACTGGTCCCATGTCTTTTCAACAAATTAGAATTATTTGAACATTCTTTGTAGAGGGTTACCCAAGGAATATTTGGACCAAATTGTTTTCAAATTATAAATAAAATTGAAAACATTGTGGCTGGAGGAGAAATCGCTCTTTATATGCAATTTCTTCATTTGCTACAATTCTTCAAAAGTTGTTTGCTGCATTGGAAAATGGTAAACTTTCCTGTACACTGCAACCCCTCTCATAGTGCTTTACCATTGACTGAAGTTTTATTAAATTCCCTTTAGTAGTTTTCAAGTTATTCTCCGGACAACAACAACTGTAACAAAGGGGAATGACTCTATAGTTAGCTAAAATAGAGTTATGTTTCTTGTACACTGCACTTCCTCTCATTGTGCTCTACAACTGTATGAAGTTTTGTTAAATTCCATATTGTAGTTTGTAAAGTTATTCTCCGGACAAGGAACACGTAAGTTGGCAATAACTCTGTAATTAGCTAAAAATAGAGTCATGGCTCTTGTACACTGCACTTCCTCTCATTGTGCTCTACCATTGTATGAAGTTTTATCAAATTCCATCCTGTATTTTTGAGGTTATTCTCCGGACAAGAAAAAAGTAAGAAAGAGCAATTACTATGTAATGAGCTCAAATAGAGTAATGGTTAGTGTACACTGCACTGCCTCTCATTGTGCTTTACCATAGTATGAAGCTTTATTATATTCCATTTTGAAGTTTCCATGTTATTCACTGGAAAAGAAAACGTAACAAAAGGCAATAACTCTTTAATAAAGTATAATAGAGTTATGGTTTATGTACACTGCACTTCCTCTCACTGTGGTGTATCATCGTATACTGTACACCCCTCTCATTGTGCTTTACCATTGACTGAAGTTTTATTAAATTCCATCCAGTAGTTTTCGAGTTATGCTCCGGACAAGGAAAAGTGCAACCGATCGACCGACCGACCACAGGGTGACTCCAATATACCCCCTTCAAACTTCGTTTGTTGGGGATATAATACGGAATAAATCTTTGAACAATTTGAAGAGTGACCACCACAGAAACGTTCCTATAAAGTTTGTTTGATATCAGTGTATTGGTTTAGGAGGAGATGTCCTTTGAATCTAAAGTTCATTTTACCCATTATCTGATGCCGCCTGGCAGCTATCTTTTTCAAACAATTAACTAATGTTCAGTGTCACTAAAGGAGCATTTCTACCGAAACATATTGAAACCAGACAATAACTTTATAAGTATTGAACTTTAAAGTTTTGTCATTTTGTCCCTTTTATGATGCCAAATGGTGGCCATGTTTTCAACCAATCAATATGGCTTGAACAAGTTGTGTGGAGTGTCACTCAAGGACCCTTTCTACCAAATTATCTTTGAATCAGGCAAGTGGATTCAGAAAAGATCAATTTTTAATTAAAGGCATTTTCTCTCTTTCTGATGCCGAAGCTACCAGATTCCTGTAAAGTATCAAATATCTTTGAAACAGGACTCAAAAGTAAGATTCCTATTAAGTTTGGTTGAAATTGGTCGATTGTCTAAGGAAAAGTTGTCATTTGAAGCTCAACGTTAAATTTTAACCCTTTTCTGGTGCCTCCTGTATGCTCTGTCGTTCAACCTATAACTATTGCTTGTAAAAAGTATGTAGACGGTCACATTTCTACACATTTATCTTGAAACCAGACAAGCGTTTTAATCAGAATTGAGTTTAATAAAATTGTCGTTTTGTCCCTTTTCCGATTTCTGCCTGGCTGCCATGTTTTTCAAACAATCATTATGGATTGAATGATTTGTGTAGAAGGTCACCAAAGGAACATTTCTGTCAAATTATATTGGAATCAGAGAATTGGTTTCAGAGAAGAAGAATTCTGAAAATTGGCTTTCCCCTCCACATCGCCCCAACTGTTTGATGCCCAACGCAACCAAAGTTCTTCATATAATTGTAATCTTTGAACAATTTTGAAAGAGGACTACCAATGGATCATTCCTGTGATGTTTGTTTGAAATTGGTCCGGTGGTTTAGGAGGCGATGTTGTTTAAAGCTAAAAGTTAACGACGGATGGACGGACAACAGACAGAGTGATCAGAAAAGATCAATTTGAGCCTTCGGCGTGCACATAATTCATTCGTCACATGACATAAGTGTTATGCCTGTTATATTCAGGAAGAAGCCCATGTAGGAATAACATCAAGTTTTTATCTTTTATATTGACAAAAATTAAAGTTTGAATTGATATTTTTTTGATTAAAAATGAATTGTTTTACTAAGCATTTTGCGTGTATAATAACCCTTTCCCACCTGCAACTGCATTATTTCTGCCTAGATGTTTTGGAAGTGGTTTCCTGCAGATGTGTTGTAAGTGGGAAAGGGTTAAACAGGTTTAATTAACCGGAATATATTCACTCATAATTCAACAGAATATTCTAATGATGGGCACAGATAGGCCTATTTTATTCAAGAAGATTTTTAAAATTTTACACTATAAGAATAGAGTGAAAAACTTACCCTGCCCGTTATGGTAATGTGTTGTTTTTTTACCAACTTACATAGCTTGAACAAGTATTCTCCTATATATCTCTATGTAAAACAGGTAACTCCATGGGCGTGGAAAATGTTGACCCCAAGGACAAAATTTGAACAATCTTGGTAGAGGAGCACGAGCCAATGCATTACACCAAATATCCAAGCTCTATGGCTACAGTATCAGACAAGAATATTTTCAAAGTTTTTCCCTGTATATCTTTATGTAAAACAGTATACCCCAGAGGCATAATTTTGTAGAAGACCAATAGATAAAGCTACAATAAGACACCACTAGACAAATCTACAATAAGACAAGAAGATTTTTAAAGTGTTTCCCTATATATCTATATATATGTAAAATAGGTGACCCCCAGGCAGGGGTTAATTTTCACCCCAGGGGAATAATTTTAACAATTTTAGTAGCAGACCAAGAGACAATGCTATACACCAAATATCTAAGCTCTAGGGCTTTCAGTATATCAGACTTTGAAGATTTTCAAAAAAAAATCCCTATATATCTTTATGTAAAACATGTGACCCCAGGGCATAATTTGAAAAATTGTTGTAGAGGATCACTAGAGAAAGCTACAATAAGAAAAGAAGATTTTCAAAGTGTTTCCCTATATATCTCTATGTAAAACAGGTGACCCTCAGGCAGGAGCCAATTTTGATCATAGGGGAATAATTTGAACAATTATGTTAGAGGATCAAGAGACAATGCTACACACAAAATATCTAAGCTCTATGCCTTTCAGATTCAACAAGAGGACCAAAATGGCCCTATATCGTTCACCTGAGTGATGGTAAATTAGTAGAACATATTTAACTGCAAATATCTGGGAACATTTGATCAGGAGTGCAAATAAAACTGCATGGAGTAGACACTGTTAATGAAATAGAATATCAGTAAAGGGCATTTGTAAAAAAGCATTTAATCTTTGCACAATTTGAAAGAGGACCTGTGACCAAAGGAACATTTCGGTGAAGTTTCGTAGATATTATTCCAATGAAATGTCATTGCTTTGCCACAAAGCGGCTATATATTTTAACTGGGGATGGCAACGAATATTCGAATATTCGATCGTATGGTCGAATATTCGAATACTATATCATGATAAGAATATTCGATGAAAATCATGAGTATTTTAAAATATATATGTATATATCAAATTGACGATACTTGAAATATTTACCCACGCTTTTTTGTTAAAAACGGCAGGTAAATGGTTACCGATGGTCCATTCTACGCGTATTGTATAAGGTGTCAATACTGTAGATAACATGTCAAACTGATAATACTTGCTTTGTGCTATTAAAGTGATTGATACAAAATCGATAGTGTCGTTCCAAAACGCCGTAACTTTAATTTGTATAACATGTATTTAATTATACATCAATCAGACGAATCCGTCGGTTTGGCCGTGCACTTATCCGATTTCGTATGATTAGCAATCCGTTACTGGGAATATTTCGTGTCCATGTTCTACAATATTTCAGTTATAAAACAACAAAAGAGATTTAAAATTGATCCTAATGGGTAGTGCCACATTTATGCTAAAATAACGACATCCACCCTTTACGACGGTCCTTGACCGATTTGTCATGTCATGGTAATCAAAACTAAATAATTTCGAAAAAAAATACATTAAGCTAGTGATCAATTAATTAAAATCTGAGCTCTTTAATGACGAATTTTTCATTAACATTGTTTTCTTTCAAATTCACGGGTTTAGCGGACATGTAAATGCGATTCCTGGAATTCGAACAAAATAAGACAAAATAAGACAACAGTAAGATAACTTTACAGCACACATGGGTCGAACACTAATTTTGGTATTCGTTGCCATCCCAATTTTAAATAAATTATGTGTAGGTTCAGTAAAGGAACATTTCGGCTGAACTATCTTGAAATCCGACAAGAATTTAACAAGAATGAATTTTTTTTTTGTCATTTTGCCCCTTTTCTGATGCCGCTTGCTGTCTTGTTTTTCAACGAATTAATATGACTTGAACAGTTTGTCACTCATATTTAATGATGAATATCCGGCTAAAAGCTTGCTGGAAATTTGCATGTGGCATTAGATTCGCGCTTTGACTTTTTGTTTAATAACCAATTACTAGCTGTGTTGGTATTGAACCGTGGCAGTAAGTTCGTCGTATTGCTTAATGTTCAATGTCCAACAACTAGCTGGCTTGATACCTGTATATAGCAGTAGATTCGCGCTATTGCTTTTTGTTGAAACACCAATCTGACCGTCTCGGGTGCGGGAGGTCGCGGGTTCGGTCATACCTTAATCTTAACAAATGGTAGTAATAACAGCCCTCCTTGTCGCTAGGGTTGCGGGGTTAGAGCGTTACAACTGACTTGCTGGTGTCAGTATAAATGGACCAGTAGTGCTGGTCACTTACACAGGAAACGCCGTGGTATAACTGAAATGTTGTAGACAGCTGCGTAAAACACGAAACAATCAATTAATGAAATATCAATTGCTAGCTGTATGGATATTGACCTGTGGCAGAAAGTTGCTAAATGTTCAATGGCGAACAGCTAGCTGGCTGGATATCTGTACGTAGCAGTAGATTCGCGCTTTGGCTTATTGTTGAATAACCAATTGATAGCTGTGTTAAGGTATAAGTCCGTGGTAGTCAGTATTCCCTATGTCTTATTGTCCAAATACTAGCCGGCTGGTTATCCGTTGAAGCAGTAGATTCATGCTTTAAATTGTTGGTGAATATCCCATTGCTAGCTGTAGGAGAATTGGCCAATGGCAGTAAGGTTGCCATATTGCTTTATGTTTAATGTCCAAATATATCCGGATGTAGCAGGATATTTACGCTTTAGGTTTTGTTGAATAACCAATTGCTAGCTGGGTGGGTTATAGCCCATGGCACAAAGTAAGCCATATTGCTAAATGTTTAATGTCCAATTACTGGCTAGCTTGATATCCGGATGTAGCAGTTGAAACGCGCGTTGGCTTATTGTTGAATAACCATTTGCTGACTATGCGGGTAATAGTCCGTGGCAGTCAGTATTCCCTATTGCTTAATTGTCAATTCAACAACTAGTTGGCTGCATTTCTGTATGTAGTAGTAGATTCCGCGGTTTGGATTTTTGTTGAATAACCAATTGCTAGCTGTGTTAATATTAGTCCGAGGCAGAAAGTTCGTCCTATTACTTAAAGGTGATATCCGGAGGTTTTTATTTACAGATTTTATAAAAATATATGACAATTTAAACCAAAATAAACTGTTTTAATAACCAAAAATAGACGAATTATGTTTTTATTCACATTTATCGAATTACAAATTTCTACTCCCAAACAAATACCACATGGCTTACTTCCCTTGAATTTGGCTGCACTAGAGTAACTCCCCTTTGAATTGTGACGTCATAGGTCGTCCCGAGATTAGTTTGTGAACAAGGTGAATGTAAACGACAGGAAAACATGGATTTTTTGGTAGACAGTGATCAATCAAACATTGAAATTAACGAATCTGGACCTATAATACACTATTTGTATGAACCAGTTAAACAATTTGCCTCTGGAGATCCAAGAAGCGCCGGAGAAAGCGAGTCTTAGTTCGATGTAGACATCGGGGATAAAATTCCAGACGTTTCAATAGTGTAAGATTTTTATTTTCTGATGCATATTATGCTCGAACATTATAAGTGAAGGATTTATACAAAATATATTAGATATTTATGTAAAGTTATCAGACGACGAGTATGTGCTGCTGTGTTTTAAATTACAATTAATGACGACGACTGTAAACACAAATAAAAAAGGCCGGCCGAAGGATTTCTTATTTAATGTAAGGTCTTTCATGTTATATCGAGACATCATAAAAGGCGTTAATCATATTGTTAATGTGTAAGATATATTTCTTTCCCTAAGGCTATTTTTGCCTACTGCCAGCAAGACAAATTTAGTAATATGTTCCTTTCCCGTATGATTCTCGGTCCGAACACATTTGAAATCGTGTACGCGACACGTAAAACAAGTCTGTGTTCATGAAGTTGTAATGACTGGTTATAGTTTTAAACATTGAATGATTGAACATTTTAAACGGAGAAATTGATAATTTTGAGTAGCATCTCCTTTTTTTCAACAATGATCACCTAATGACACCCTCTGTTTAATTGTTCGATTCCTTCATAAAAGTCACTTTCAGAGCTGGCTAAATAAAATATATATGAATAATCCATATTGTATTTCCTTTTAAATTCCAGATGCCTATGTGGGAACTGTATTTACATGACAACGTTCACAGAGGCAAAATGCTGTAAAATATCAAATCAGAGGGTTAACACAACATGATGGGTTCATTGTGAACTGTCTCAATGTGCATATTTTAGAAATTGCTTATTTTGATCACGTTCTGGAATCTGGACCCTTGGAGGAGAATGCATGAGTAAGATGCTTTTCAAAAAAGATATTCCGTTACTTACATATTCTTATAAATGCTATGGTTTCAATTTCTGTCAACTCAAGTCATAACAAGGGAAGGAGAGTCTTTGATGACGTTACACAATGTGACTCTTTATTCTTTGACCTATGTATAAGTCTGTGTCAGCAACATGTAACACAGTGTTTGTGTTATAATTTCTTTTTTTCGAGAATAATCCAGTTGAAAATGCTGGAAAGGATTGACTTTATTAAGGGTAATGGTTATTAGTGATTCCCTTTGCTTCAGGTTTATTAATACACAGAAGTAATACCGGTAGTCATAACATAACCCTATTCCTGATTTGGGTATGCACACCTTTTGCTAAAAGCTGTTATGGCTGGATAACAGGCCCTTACATGTTAATATTTGAAATAAAGTTAATTAAATGTGAGGAATGGTAAAATTACAATTTTTCCGAAATGTGTCTGCTGTAAAAGACTTCAATGTCTTCTGCATAAGGGAAGTGGTTAATTTCTGTTTATGCATGACAGTCAATTAACTTAAGTGGTCTACTGCAACCCTTTTTAATTTCATAGCTGTTAATTGCCTGAATTTCTTTTACTTTTAGACTATCGCCACACAGCATATGGACGTTTCATCAAATGGACTTCTTGGGAAGAGAGTTAGGAAAGTTTTCCCCGCATGACTGTTCAGTAACGGCCATTCAGAATGCTTTTCCATTGCAAGAATATTGTGGATTAAGCTACCCAGCGTAAAGCAAATGATAAGCCAAAGATTATACTGAGAACTTCCTTAATTATTACATGGACATTGTTAATTTTCTTGTTTTTGTCACCATACATGTGTTATAAACAATACCAGTTCAGTTGCTTTTACACATCATTCATGTGACCGCCTTGGTGGTTTCGAGATGGAGCCTCCAACTCGGGTACAGGAGGTCGCAGATTCGATCCCCAGTTGGGTCGTACCCAAGCCTTTAAAATATGGTAGAAATGGCTGCTCAGCGTTCAATTAGTGAATTACGATCGACTGACTGGTGTCAGGATAAATGGACCATTAGTATTGGTAACTTACTCGGGAAATGCTGCAATTTAACTGAAACATTGTTGAAAGCTGTGTAAAGCATCAAACAATGTCTCAAAAATGCCAATTTTATGAGGGGCTTTGTGCCTATGTATCAAGATCCCTTAAGAAGTTGTTATACTTGTATTCATTGTGAAAACATTTCAGATACTTTGTTGTTAATGAATGGGAGACAATACTATTTTAAAATACAAAATGTCTTTTTTTATTTACTATTTATAATTCATTATAAGAAATATTAATTGTCAGAATGTTATATTCAAAATATTTTAAAATTGTGTAAACAAAAACGTTATTGCTCCTTTTTATACTTTGTATTTCTCCCACAATGCCGTAAACACTTCATCTTCAGCTTGTTACAATTATAAGTCAGCCATATAATAATATTTTGACGTGTAATAATTGAACCTTATACAACATGCAGACATTTTATTGGTCTCAAAGAAGATGACTTTTGAAAACATTGTGAGCAAAGGTGAAATATGTGCAAATTTACCTTTTGACAGAATACTTTCTACTCTGCATCAACATTCTCATTGAAATTGTCCAGCTGTCAGACGTTATTGAAGCAGACGACTTTTCAAATTGCCGAATGTTATAAATCAAAATTTTAATTTGTATATCAAGGAAATATTTAAAGTCGAATGTGTCTATTTTTGGCATTGTGTGTTGATAACATGTTACTTGTAATCTTTACCTACTCATATATACAGCAATAAAACCTGAAAATAAAACGTTTGTGCTGGAAAATGTCCCCCTTAGGAACCAAATGTAGATAACTTTTGAAAACATTGCGGCAAAAGGAGAAACAGCTTATTATGAATGACAACTTCTGCTTTTGTCAACATCTTTTTCAAGCAAATTATGTGATGTTGATTTCATTATACAGTATGTGATAAAATGTTTCAGCTCCATAAACTTGAAAGTAATTTGTAGGGTTTGTGGTTATAACATTGGAATGTACGGGAGCAGCTTTGTATATGTTTTCATCTGCGGAAAATGGCGCATAAATAGTCTTTTCTTGTGTTTTCTCTCTGCTCTTTATTTTCATGTGAAAGTTATAACATGAAATGCCTTTATAAGCGAATATTGGTAAACAGGATGTAAAAAATACCCAAAATTCTACACACAAGCACATAAAACACATTTTCTGACAATGTTTTCAACTATCTCTATGTTAACATTTTAATTCTAGTTGTCCACCTTTGACATTTTTTGGGGAAGACCTTTTTAAACAGATGACTCTGAAAATTATATAACAGAAAATATGTTAATCCTTTCCCAATTGAAGACACATATTGATGCATCTGCAGCAGACATCTTTTGAATTTACCGGACAACAGGAGAAACTGCTCATACTGAGCAATTTCACCTTTTGCCACACTCTTTTCAACTCTTATTAATAAATGATAAAACTTTCATTTATTGGGATTTTGAACATTTTTGCAAAGACATTTTCAGTCGTCTGCTGCAAATTGGCTGTATGGAGAAAAGGGTTTAGACTATAAGAGTAAAGGGTATTAACCAATAAGGGAATTAAGGGAAGGGCTCTGAAATCCATAAATACCAATATGGGCCATGTGGTTGTACTAGTGACAGTGTTGTGGTGATATGATTGCTCTAATTATACACTACTGTCACAATTAACACAAGTTTGAAGAATCGCTAATCAATACTGCACATAGAGAATCTACATAATAAACACAGTATTTTAAATCCAATTAGGGGTATCGCATCTAATCTTACATAGATAAGTGTTCACCCGTTTTACAACATTCGAGGGGCACATTGACATATTCAATTCATTGTTAATTGGTCCATTGTTTCAATGTTAACAATTATGATTCTGAAAACTAAAACAAATAGTTTCTTAAATATTCAACCTACCTCGTTTGTAAACTTTTTTCTTGAAATGGCCAGTGCCGATTTTCTCTCTCTGGGTGGTTTCTTTGTTGGATTGTGAAAAACTTTAGGAATCGCGTCAGGTTTCAGTTTAACACGAACAATTTGATTGTAACCAATTGATTCTGCAAGTTTTGGGTTAATGCTGTATTGATCGTTCTCAAAACGTTTCATGCAAAATCGGGAGCAAGAACTAGGCACAATTTTCTTTGTTGCAGTTTGTCCTCTATTTAGACGATCTATCCACATCTTCTTTCTCTTTGGATCCGTGGGGGAATTTAAAAAGACTTATACTATACTGGTTCCAGTCTTGGAATCACACCCATAAGCAACACAAATTACCATTTTTTATTTATTTTTCAATGATATTTCGATCACAATAATTTCCTACGACACGTAAACATGTATAGATATATGCAGTAACCGTTATGCAGACCACACACCGCACGCGACCTATGACGTCATCGATCAATAAATTAAGGGGACGTAAGCGAGTACCCATTTCGCAACAATTATGTCCGGTGCAAATTAAATAGCCGATAAAAGGCATTTTCGCATTTTTTTTTTAAAAATTACCTCATTAACACATTTCTGACAATAAATTCAGTTGTTTGAACGAAAACAATGGCTAAACAGTAAAAACTCCGGATATCACCTTTAATGTTCAATACAACAACTAGCTGGCTTGATATCCGGATGTAAGAGTGGCTTCGCGCTTTTGATTTTAGTTTATATTGGCTGGTGGCAGTATGTTCTCCTTATTGCTTAATGTTCAATTCAACAACTAGTTGGCTGGAATATCCGGATGTAGCATTAGATTCGTACTTTTTATTTTTGTTGAAAACCAATTGCTAGCTGTGTTGGTATTAATCTGAGGCAGAAAGTTCGTCATAATGTTCAGTCCAACAACTAGCTGGCTTGATATCCGGATGTAGCAGTGGATTTGGTCTTTGGTTTAGTCAGTATGTTAGCCCTATCGCTTAATGTTCAACGTCCACTATCAAGCTGGCTGGATATCCGTATCTAGCTGAATATTCGCGCTTTGTTTTTGTTTTTTGAATAACTATTTGCCAGCTGTGTGGGCATTGGCCCTTGGCAGTTAGTTCGCCTTATTGCTTAATGTTCAATGTCCGTAACTACTAGCCGGATGTAGCAGTAGATTAGCGATTTTTATTTTTGTTGAAAACTAATTGCTAGCTGTGTTGGTGTTTGTCCGAGGCAGAAAGTTCGTCCTATTACTTAATGTGTTCAATCCAACAACTAGCTGGCTTGATATCTGGATGTAGCAGTGGGTTTGCTCTTTGGTTTGTTGTTGAATAACCAATTGCTAGCTGTGTCCATATTGGCCCGTGGCAGTATGTACGCCCTATTGCTTAATGTTCAACATCCAATAACTAGCTGGCTGGATATCCGTATCATATGTAGCAGAATATTCGCGCATTGTTTTTGTTTTTTGAATAACCAATTGCCAGCTTTGTGGGCATTGGACCTTGGCAGTTAGTTCGCCTTATTGCTTAATGTTCAATGTCCAACTACTAGCCGGCAGGATATCTGTATGCAGTATTGGATTCACGGTTTGGATTTTTGTTGAATAACACACGTGGCAGTAAGTTCGTCCTTTTTCTAAATGGCCAATACCTAACTACTAGCTAGCTGTATATCCGTAAAATACAGCAGCAGATATACGCTTTGACTTTATGTTGACTACCCAATTTGTGGGTATTGTCCAGTGGCAGTTAGTTCGCCCTATCGTTGACAAGCTAACACGGAATCTGTATGTAGCAGTAGATTCGCGTCTTGTCTTAAATCGATTGATAGCTGTGAGTGTATCCGTATATAGCAGTACATTCCCGATTTGAATTGGAAACAGTGCAGATCTAGATCAGACTGTTATAAATCTACCACTGTACAAATACCTAGCAGTTAGTTTTCACAGAATGATGTGCGTAAATCTTTACAAAATCCAAGTAACAGATATATTCAGTTGCATGCGTACATATTTACTCAACGTTATCCATTCGATTTACTAAAAAGTCCATCAAATTTCATAAATTATATTTTAAACGGTGGATGAAATATGTATCAGCGTTCAGTGTAAGTCTTTGGTTAGACACCTAATCAGGATAAAGCATACATGAGCAATAATTGTATTTCTTTAGTATGTAGAACGTGTTTGAAAAGATACATTTAATTTTGTACAAACACCACAGGTTAATTCGAATCCTCTTGTGTATGGAAAATCCGGTAATGTTCCTGTAACTTCCACAAAAATAATCACGTTCCTCATAACCACCTTGTCCGCAATTTTCTTTAGATTCGCATGGGTAGATATTAGTTTGATATAAAACAGTAACATCAAGTGGCGTTTCGAAAAATGCTTCTTTTAATACACAGAGCTAGATTTGTTACTGCTCTAAAAGGTTTTGAAAAAACTCAATAACATCAAATGGCGTTTCAAACAATGCTGCTTTCAATACACTGATATATTCCTGTACTGGTCTGAACTATTCTGACATAGAAAATAGTAACAACAAGTTGTGTTTCGAACATTGCTGTCCTTAAAATGAGGAGCTATTTCTTCACTGCTCTGAATGGTTTTGTCATAAAGGACAGCAACATCAAGAGGCGTTTAGAACATTACAATATTCGGAAAATATGTTATCAGATATCAAATTGGACGAATCCGAATCTCGTCGGCGGTTTTACAAGTTGAGCGGTGCTAAGACCTATATGTGCAATCATGCTAAAGGAGCGAATAAGCCACTGCTTTTTATAAATGTTTAACATCCTTCTATAACTTATTGCCGAACAGTGCAGAGCAATACCAGACAGCGGGAATACGTTTGCTAATATGGATCTTTACAAATGCCTAAAGGTTGCTTTTTGTAAAAACTAAAAAGGTTTATGATCGTTATTGAAGCAACCAATCAAGTGGATGGCAGTTAAAACTGTTGTCGCGGGTAGATTAATTTAATACAGATAATATGAACTTTATATTCTAAAACCAATATAAAATAATTAATAAATAAAGGTTCATAGCAGGGGAGATAACTGTTCCTGAATTTCCGACGTTTCTCTATCAGATTTATCTCCCATGATAGGGTTATGTGTACCCAGAAGGCCATTCCAAGTCAGCTTCCTTTTTCCTGAAATTGTGGATTTATTTTTCAGGTCAATGGGCGCATGGTAGATGGCCCGAGTATTTGGTAAAGCAAGGTTTAACTAGGGATATGACCCTCTTGGTACTGTTTTCAATGGTAGCCGCTTTTTTTAACTTGGTCAGGCAGCTAAAGAAATCATTGGATTCTTTTCCATGTTGACAAACAAGCGGTTGTTCAAGATATCAAACCAATATACGGGTAAGAGCAATGTATATCCCTTCCAAGAAAATAGTATTGCTGATTTAATTTCTCGTTTGCAGTGAGGGAGGTTCAGGAGTGCAACGCAACAGGCAAATCTCAGCCCGGTCAAGGTCCCATCCCTAGTTTGGAAGATTGAAAAGGAATATCAAAATATTTAATATTTAATTTCACTTCCCAAAATACAAAAAAAGTACTTATTCAGTAGCGCTAGGAAAACTCAACCATTTTAGAGAGTCATATAAGTTGCAAGAGCTGTCCCAAAGCAAGACGTGTTACATTTCATCGCGTATCTAGCCTACCAGAATATAACTGCTTCAACAATCTCGACTTAGATGTCAGGTATCTCATATGCTCATAAACTCCAACAAGTAGATGATACAACAAATTATTTCTAGTAGTTAAGGCGTTGGAGGGTGCAAGACGAGCTAAGGGCTGTAAAATGGATGCAAGAGACCCGATTTCCCTAACCATATTACGTAAGTTGATAGCAAGCTTAGCAAGCATTTGTCAAAACAAATTTAAACATTATTTTTTTCCGGACAGCTTTTACGCTCGCATTCTTTAGTCTGTTAAGAAAAGGGGAATTTACAGACTCCAACAATAAGTCACAGGACCAATAGATAAACAAATATTCAGACATTAGGTTGTCTGAAAAAGAAAAAAATCTAACAGTAAGATGGTCAAAAACTGACCAGTCCGGAAAATCTGTCAGCCTCCATATTCCAGCAAACGGCAAGTCATACTGCCTAGTTCTATGTATGAAAGAGTACTATGATATTCGCCCTAAAACAGAAAATGCGAACCTATTCATACACTTAAATGGGAAATCACTCACCAGATATCATTTAAAAGTTATAATGTCTAAACCACTACAATAATCCACCCAAACAATCGAACACTTTAAATCTCACAGTTTCAAAATAGGTAGGGCTACACATTTAGCTTATTTAGGAACAGAGGAAAGTAGAATCATGGCAGCAGGCAGGGGGAAATCAAATGCATATACTAAATACATAAAACTTTAAGGTTACACAAACAAATAAATTAAATCGAAACTTTTACAGGAATGCAGAGTATGTGGTTGGTAGGTTCGTGTATTGTGTACTTGGCATGGCGGCAAGTCAGACGTTTGACCAGCACTTTGGGTTATCAGAGGTTTCAATCAGGTGGAATGAATGAATGTATATTGTTTTATGGCGCATCGACAGCTAAGGTCATTTAGCGCGCAATTAAATTTAATTATTCATGATCCCTGGGTAAACAAACCAGTACTAGGCTAGAAAATGTGCCTTGCCCAAGAGCACTCCACCATGACCGTAGTGCCGCGACTGGGGATTCAATCAGGTGGATGAGGGAAAGGGGTATGACACTGGACACCCTGAATTCGACGCTCGACAACCAGTTCAAAAAAGATAAGCGTCCGAAATTCCTTTTTATCCACTATGGATCGAACGATCTAACCACAGAAGGCGTTTCGGGCAAGGACATTATAGAGAACTTAAATACCTCAATCCTTCGCTATAAAGCATTATTCAAAGATATAACAATCATTTGGTCATCACTGTTTGCTAGGAGATATTGTCTTTTTGCTCCTATCGGGTCGGGGTCCCAAATTGACAAAAAGGGGAAAAGGGTAAATGCGGCCATTAAATCGTTCGTGTTACAAACAGGTGGGAAAGTAATCCATACAGTTATATAAAGGTAGACGAGGCTAGTCTGTACAGGACAGATATGACTCACCTGTCAAATTGAGGAAACAACATTCTTCTAAGAAAAATGGAAAGCACAGCCTTAAACATGTTTTAAGAGGATAATGGCAATCTGTACCCTGGCAAAATATAGTTGGATATGTTACTGTAGCGGTTCTGGGGAGACAGAAAGCATTTCGGGGGGTATCAACCTGGCCTTTACCCTGGCCTGACACGCTCACAAGCTGCAGGTTTTTCAGTGTCGTATAAACATATGTTTAAGTACATGTAGGTTGGAGGCCTACCTATGTGTAACGTGGGTGTCCCCTTCCACCTCTATGTATAGAGGAGAGGTCCAGAGATGTCTATCGTTTGGGCTCTTAATTCGGGGGATAGGTACTACGTTCGACCCCAAAATGCTGTCCACACGAGATTGTGTTAACTCAAGGGATTTCGAAACTATGGTAACATAGGTCGCTGATTTGCCATTCAAACGACGCTAAGTCGTAGGCAGTTGGTTGTCTCCACAGGCCTGGTTGTCACAAAATGTGTTATAATGTTATGTCAGTTATAACGGATCTTTGCAGCCAATAGTATGACACTACAGTTTATCGATTACAGTTAAAAGTATGTGTTTATTCTCTTAAACAGATGTTCTTAAATATTTGACGCATGCTATAAATCGCAGCACAACTTGAAGTATTACTGTCGCCATAGAACTTAACATGTGAATCTAGTGATCTAAAGACTCTTGGAAGTGTTAGAAAGCTAGAGTGTATACAATATTGATTTAATGTTGTTTGGCATTCATCTTCAGTCACATGATTACATATCAACTCAACGTAGTTCCATTAAATTGGCTAAAATAAATGTTGACACCGTATCAGACAAAAATATACATCAGCAATAATTGTTTGAACGGAAACATTCATTTTGTACAAACAGCACAGGTTAATTCTACTCCTCTTGTATATGGAGGATCAGGTATTGTTCCGGCAACTTCAACAAAATAAAAAAGATCACCGTCATTATTACCACCTTGTCCGGGTATTATCTCCGGATTCGCATCTACGCACTTCATATCACTTCTTTTCTGGGATTGACTAGTCGTCATCAAATATCCGGAATACTCTAAATGCCATCCTTTATAGCACTCCAGACGCGCTGGAATCATCAGAACAGCAGTTCTCACAGTGGCCTCACATACAACACATGGTACATCTTGTTCCCCAATATTCTTTCCGTAAATAGATTTAGTGTTCGATTGACCTTCATACTCTGCATTATAGATATAATTCCCACCGTTTTCAGGGTGTGTGTTGCCGTGTTGGGGAACTTTTGGTAGACATATTGTGTGTGAAGGTCCACCAGAATGAGTATAATGGCTTCCGCTCGCATATCCTACATAAAAGTAAAAATCAAATAAAATTTGAGTCTGCTCCAGTACAAAAATCAACTATTTCTGGCGAGTGTAGATAAAGGTTTGCCTTTTTATTCTATTTGGAAGAAATTACTGTTTAAGGTAACCTTCTAGAGCACATTGACAAATAGTTCAATCGAATAATATATTCATACAAGAGAAAGTTGATGTAAGGCATCAATGTCACCAGATGACTGCATTTATTTCCTTTGGTTACACACATCATAAAAAGGTCATGCAATTGACTCATCGTGACATTCATTATTCTAAATATATACAAAGTGCTTTTATTAAGGACAAATTCCTGGATTTTTAAATTTCACATACACATTTGAGGTGTTGTTTTGTCAGAATATTGGAAATATTGTAGTTTTAGATAAAACCAAAGAAATATGTTGTTAGGATTTATATGCAATTATAAGCCATTTAACCCTTTCCTGTTTAAAGCATCATTGGAAAAAACATTATATTACGATGAGCGCCCTTGTGTCATACAATATAAAGTTGATGTAACGCATCAATGTCACTAGATTCGACTGGACTTTACGATGAGCGCCCTTGCGTTATACAAGAGAAAGTTGATGTAAGGCATCAATGTCACCAGATTCGACTTGACTTTACGATGAGCGCCCTTTTGTCATTGATGCATAAAATATATGAATGGCGTAAGAAACATGTCTGTTGTGAGCCTAATTGGATGCGAAAGAACCGAGTTTATTATTTCTATTAAAATGTTTTATCAGAGTTTGTTCTTTTCTTAATTAGTTTCAAGCTAAATTAACACCTTAAATCATCTATATTTCATCATTTTAGGGTGTATTAATAAGTTTTTGAGCATCTTTGGAAGTTTTCAACTCGTGTCAAGGTCAAGTGTCATCGTAACATCGTCGACATTGGATAAGAAATCAAACATTTTATGAAATCTACACAAATTATAGTTGATGTTTCAGTAATGTGAAGATACTACTAAAATGACAAAAATGACGCTATTTAATGCTGATATTGTCTGCTGAATGTAAAAATCAGGCACGAGTAAATAATCATAAATAGCATGAAATAAACTGATAAGAGATGTATCAAACACAAACTTAAAACATTGAACACATGAATTTCTTTTCATACGAAGGTCAGTCGTAAAGTTCTCGGACTCTGCGTATCATTTCGATACTACTTGTTTTAAAACCAAAATAAACTAAACGTTGGAAAGATAGATATTTTCTGAAGTGATGTAGCAAGTTTTACAGAAAACGACCAGCATACCATTAAATAACAACACATTGTTACACATAACCATCAACCGCACGGAGCACTTTGTACACGTAACGCGACGTCACGTCTAACGTCAGGCCTTTTCAAAGTATTCAATACATAAATTAACACATTTCTGGTGTCTCATTACCCACTTATCGAACACACTTTATTGTTCAGTTCATCCTTTAATATGTTATGAACCGTTACGTGGCTCATAGCATATGATGATGCGATTTCGCAGCCGTCCTTTGTCTGTTGTCGGCAATTTCGCGTGTTACAGCATGAACATCTGTCACTTAATGATGGTCGACCGACTTTAGAGCTGTTTTCAAGTTCTTCTCTGTTGTCTTTGAACAGTCGATACCAATCAAACACTATTGTTCGGCTGACCTTTCTATTCGGGTCCGTTCCATAAATTTAAAAGTATCTATAGGAGTCATTCCTGCATTTGCGCAATATTTTATCACCGAACGTTGCTCCGTGCGAAATGACGTTGGCGTTTTAACGATTGCACATGTTGAAGGGTAGCAATCCTCAGCCTGCGATATCAAACTTGTTATGACATATATGACGTCAAAACTTTCAGAAAGTATTCAATCGATATGATTCTGACAACATGTCTGAAATCATGACGTTAACGCGCCAAGTTTTGAATATTTGAGATAGTAAACATCTAGATTTTGTTCCTAATTATGTATGATTTCGAACTGCTCCGTACCATGTAAACTGCATTATTGAATTTAAATGCAAAAAGCACTTATATCAAATAAATACATGTAAGTTTTTATTTACATGACTATAAAACACCATATTTTAATATTTCCGAGTATTAATACGATTTGATAAAAAATGCGTATTTTATGAGAACAGTCCGGGAACTTTACGACTGACCCTCGTATGTATTATAATTTATTGTTTTTAAGCAATCGCAGCCGTTTATCCTGGGACATTATATTACATATGGTTTCCCTGGTTTATCCTATCAAATTGTCCTCTCATATGAAATCTGAAAAACGACTAAAAATACATGTATAAGTGTGCTTGGTTGTTACTGTAGTCATTATAAATCCCTATCGAATCTCAATACATAGATGAATGTCAGTGTCAGTGTCGCGACGACGGAAGATCAAAGTCAGACAATCATTGACAGAGGGTCATCTTATTCTGCACCGCTCGCCGATTTCAGACATTTGGTCTTTCAATGGCGACTATACATGAGTAGTTTCACCAGAGCCTTTATATGTACAATTAATTGTAAATAAGTGTATATTTGTAGCTTTTGACAAATGTCTTAATATGGAGTATAGCTGTTGTTTTATACACAAGTACTTTTATATGCTACTAGTTATCATCTTCGAACACTGGGCATTAAACTCCGAAGAGTACAGACATTTCACGGCTTCTAATTCGAAGTTCATAGTTCGTATAGTCGAGTTCAGTATATGACATGGACATCTCAAAAACCCTTTTTCGAAAAATGATTAAATACCTTCATAAATGAGCTTTGATTCATTCGGACACGTTGTTCGACCCCATCGGATGTACGTCACAGATTGTTCTACAATAAATATATTAATAATAATTACAAAAATATTAATAATAATTACAAAAATATTAATAATAATAATAATAATAATAATAATAATAATAATTAATAATAATTACAAAAATATTAATAATAATTACAATAATAATAATAATAATAATAATAATTATGATAATGATAATGATTCAGATCATGATGACGATGATGATGATGATATAATAGTAATCATGAAATGGATCATAAGACAAATATTATGATGATCGTTTGTACATCCTCGTTTAGGTATGTGTTATATCGGATTAATGTTTATAGCTCAGACCTGACTTTGTTAAAACCAGATGCATATTCGTGTAATTAGAAACTGTGTAAAGTTAACGTTACAATATAGAATATCTATATATCTATCTTTCAGACTTAACTAACACAACTGTCGACATGTGCTGTCACCGCTCTCGCGCTCTATTTATTAGGTAGCGTTGCCTTTCGGCTCTTTTCGCTAATGTATTACATAGGTGGAATTTCCTTGCCGTTTGTTGTGACATATGCGGAAGTTCCTTGCTGGTTGTTTTTACTTCCGGAAGTCGTAATCACGTTGTTTGGCTTGCATTATCAAGCTCGTCGTTTCACAAGATTAAGGTCCAATATTGTCCCACATGATGTAAGTTTTGTCGAGTGTGTTGCATATTTATATGATTTATCCGATACATGTACATGCTTTAAAGCTTAGCGCCTGTTTATGTGAGAATTTGACTTAAAGTTGGACGTTGTCACACCCCACCCACTTCTATTTAATATTGGAAATTATTTGGTGTATTCTGAATAATATCGGGGACATAGATATCTATGTCCCTAGTAATATTTAGATAAATTGAGGTTTATTTGGATGTCTAAAGATTTAATTATCATCTCATAATTCTTCAGTGTTAAGATGAATGACGGTAGAATGTTCAAGGTCATGCCTAATTATTGTACAATTTAACTTGTAGATTGTTTCATGCTGCAATAATATGTCAGTTTATTTACAACCTGCTTTGTAGGTTGCAGGTTCTTACCGCATGGGATATGATAATATTCAGGGACGAGTATTAAATAAAGTTGAAATCGATGCTGGGTTTTCGAGTATTGGATATTATTCCTCCCTCTGGTTATACTAGCTGTAAGGTTCCTTAATGGTTCTATACCGAGACAGCATACGACATATGGGACATTCAAGCAAACTGTATATTTTCAATCATTTATCTTTCAAGAATGTTGATGTTTTATTTCTAAAGTCACTTGAGACATGAACCATCTTGGCTTCAAAGTCTTTAACAGTGTGTTCCATTGCCGTTGCTGCATCGACTAACGTTTAACTTGTGTCAACTTTGTGTACGTTCATCTCATTCTTCATTCTCTCTCGTTCTTTGGACAACAGATGAAGTTCATTGTTGACCTTTGAAGCCAAGGTTTTGATGTCTCATTGCGTTTTAGTCATGCTGTTAAACATGTTCTCCACTTTAATCTCCATCTTCACCATATTTTCTAGAAGTTGCTCTTCGAACGAGAACTTATTACAATGAGGTTCCTGTCCATTAATGTTTAAGTTACCACACAAGAAGAAAACGCAAATTAAAAGTGCAAACATCCTCACTTGTCGTATAACCATCAACAACTGATAGATAAGGCTATCTAACAGTTGTTTTAAATAGTGACAGGGCGCGTTTATTATTTTTAACGGAGCGGATTTTCTTTATGACTCTGATGATTATCGCTCAGGGTTCCAACGTTATCGTGTTGTAGTTATTCGAACAGTGAACACTGGAAAGCCAGTCTCACTAGAGTTTTCAAAAAAAAAGAATAATAATGTTTCGGGTACTATGTAACCTCTAACATAAACTAGAAGTACATTACAAATGTCAATATGTATTGTGTGATGACAAATCGGGCTGTGTAACAAGATACCCAATCGGCGTGCAGCGACAATAGTGTACGTTATCCGGTTTGTGTCGTGATATGAATGCTAAGTCTCAAGATGATTAATACGGGGATGCCGACTTTTTATCGATGATTGTTCTGTTTTCACGATGTTTGATTTGTTGAATTCACTTGTGATATTTGTAAAAGATTATGCATCATAAAAAATACTTTAAACCCTTGTATCACTAAGTATCATTAAAGTTATTGTACTGGATCTTGAAATAGTTTATATCCCGTATTAATTCGATCTCTGTGAAATAACTACATCATTACTTCTTGATGACGCCATCAATATAAGCAGTTGCAGTGCATATTTCGTTTTTTATAATTGTGCATTGACAATAACGCAATATCCAGAGTATCGATTCAAATACAGTTCACTCAGGTTAACTCGAAATCGAAATTAAATAGTAATCGCAGTATTTATGCTGGAAGCATTGGTCGATACAATACAATAGTTTATTTGGTATTAGTCACCTAAATCAATTATGCTTCAGTGGATTTGTTTATGACAATCCAGCTATTTACAAAATCATATTCAGAAAATAAAGCAACTGTTACGCTGTTTTCAAATGATTGATCCGTTCTAGGAAATGGGATAAGGTGTGTGAAGTTATCAGTGAGTAAATAATTGGTAGTTGGTTATTCAATCTACTGCCAGGAAACGAAAATCCAGCAAGATAGTAGTTGGGAGTCCGCCATACTGTTATTCGGCAAATACCCATCCACTTATAAATTGCTTACTCAACAAAAAGGAAAATCTTAATCGAATATACTGCAGCATACTGTTATCGAGCTATCTAGTAGTTGGGCTTTGAACATTAAGCAATAGTGTGAACCTACTGCAACGTGACAATACTCACATAGCAACACATTCAAATCTCGAATATACTACTAAATCTGCTGACTTTGCTAATACTTACGGGATATCAAGCTAGCTATTACTTTTAGAAATAAAACTTATTGCTACAGCTAGCAATTGGTTATTCAACAAAACGCCAATGTGCAAATCTACTTCTAAAACCAATATTCAGCCAGTTATAAGTCAGATATTTAATTTAAAAAAAGACGAGCAGCTAGCAATTGGTTATTCAACAAAATGCGAAAATGCGAAAACGCGAATTTACTGCTACATACGGATTTCTAGCTAGCTTGACATTAAGCAATAGGGCGGACTTATTGCCATAGTCCAATACCCACACAGCCAGCAATTTGTTTATCAACAAAACAATTAAAGCCACAAATCTTCTGTTACATACAGATATCAAATCAGCTAGTATTTGGACATTTAACACAATGCAATAAGGTGAGCCAATAAATGAAGACCCCGGCAATATCCACCCAGCTAGCAATTAGGTTATTGAACAAAAAGGCAAAGCGTGAATCTACTGCTAAATGTGAATATCCAGCAAGCTATTGGTTGGTTATTCAAGCGCAAGTCAAAGAGTGCATCTACAGCTAAGTACGGATATGCATCCGGCCAATGGATGCACATTGAAAATTCAGCAATATCCCAAACTAACATAGCTTAATTTTAGTTATTCAACAAAACCCAAAGCGCGAATCAACTGTTACATGTACACGTGGTGTTTTACTCTGTTTTAATAATTTTGATAGTTATATCACGACATTTTTCTTATTCTGCTTTCAAAAGTTTGAAAGTAATTTCATATGGTTTTGTACTCTGCCTTCAACAGGTGTATATTTTTATTATGGCGTATGAAGTTTAATTTCGCTTTCAACAATTTTCAAAAAATGTGCTCAGCTTATGACATCGATTTTGTGAAACCTGGGGGTACGCCGCTGATCAATTCACTAGTGTACTTCCAGGTCTTACAAAGTATGACTATATGCGAATAAAGAAGAAGTCTGCAATAAGGGGTTCTGGAGGTGTGAGTGTTTTTGTAAATAAATCTTTAACAGAATCTAATATTATTAAGCGCATATTTGAAAAAATTTGAAAACTGTATCGTTTTATATTTTAGTCTAGCTAACATAAACTGTACTTATTGTGATATCATATTTGTGTTTGCATATGTTTCACCAGAATTCTCAACAATATACCAGAATCGCAATGAAAATGGATTGAGTTGCTAAATGATTACTTGAGTATAATTGTATCGGCGTATCCGAATGTTAACCTATTTTTGGCGGGAGATTTAAATGCCAGAATGAAAGATTTCCAAGACTACATTAATCAAGATGACGTTTCTTTTATCATTGGTGACAATGCAGCATATCCCGCTGATGACTTTTCCTTACCACGCAAGTCTAAGGATCTAGCGTACAATCGTTTTGGCTTATCATTGATTGATTTATGTTGTGCTTATAATGTCCATACTCTAAATGGTAGACTTTTTGGGGATGCTGATGGAAATTTTACATGTACTGCTAATAATGGCGCTAGTGTGGTCGACTACATGATATGTTCTTCTGATATTTTCGATTATGTTACAGACTTTTATGTGCATGATAATGACTCATCTGTGCATTTTCCTCTTCACTGTACACTTAATTTTATATCTAAAGCCATCTCATCGGATCACGAGACTATACCCACTACTGATTTAAGTAGGTGGGAAAAATATAGATGGAATGACATCTTTCAAAATGATTTCCTACAAAAGTTTAGTCTTAACTTTGGTTTGTTCAATGAACAAATAGCAATTGCACATGGAAGTAGTGTTTTACCTTTACTAAGCGATTTTATACATGTTTTACGTAATTCTGCAGACAACATGATCTGCACCAGTGTCAAAAGTCGTAACAGTAGCAATCCTAAATGGTGGGACGATGACTGTAATGCAGCGAAACGTAACAAAATGTTAACTTTACGTACATTTAGGCTCTCAAATAATAGAAATGACTTACAAACATATAAAACTTGTAAAAATAGATTCAAATCATTATGTAAAGGTAAGAAGTTGAATTACCAGAGAAAGAAGAGAAATGATCTAATAAATAACAGAAAAGACCCTAAACAGTTTTGGGGAATTATTAAGTCATCTTGTACAAAATGTCATAGTAATGGTTCAATTTCATCCCATGAATGGTTTAAATATTTCAAAAATCTGTTAAATTTAGAAAAAAAAGAGAGCGAAAACTTCAATGAAAACATTTTACAGAATCTTGTACTAAATAATAATTGTGATGACCTTAATGTACAAATTACTGACGATGAAATCATCCGTAGCGTAAACTCTTTAAAAAATCAAAAGTCGCCTGGTCCTGACGGAATTTGTGCTGAAATGTATAAACATACGCTAAATGATACACTACCGTACTTAAATAAATTATTCAACGAAATATTTGATAGTTCTATTGTTCCGAAATAATGGTGTTATAGTATCATTACGCCTATTCACAAAAAAGGCAGTCTATCTAATCCCAATAATTATAGAGGTATTTCACTTATTGATTGTATATGTAAAATATTCGTTACTATTTTAATTACTAGACTATCAAACTGGTGTGATGAATGCAATATCATAGACGAAGCACAAGCTGGTTTCCGTAAAAATTATTCAACTATAGATAACTCGTTCATTCTTATGTCTTTGACACAAAAGTATTTATCTAAAAAGAAAGGTCGATTTTACTGTATTTTTATAGACTTTGAGAAAGCATTTGATAATGTGAAGCACGAAAGGTTATGGGACGCGTTAAGCAGAAAAGGTGTCAGTGGAAAGTTTCTCCATACACTGCAATCAATGTACGGTCAATTGAAGTCTTGTGTTAAAGTAGACGATGCATTGACACAATATTTCAATTGCACGGTCGGCACACGACAGGGGTGCACCGGAAGTCCCAAAATATTTTCTCTTTTTATAAATGACTTAATCGAGTATTTTAACCAAAATGTTACAAGAGGTATATTTGTTTCAAATGCCATAAAAGAGTTAAATCTTCTTTTGTTTGCTGACGATGTCTCCAGTTTCTCTGATACTGTTGTTCAGCTCCAGAGGCAGATCGATGGTATAGCAGAGTTTTCCCAATCCGTTGGTATGAAAATAAATATAGATAAAAGTAAAATTATAGTCTTTAGAAACGGAGGGGTCGTCAGGCGAAATGAAAAATGGTTTTATAACGGTAAAAAAATTGACATTGTATCGGTTTATAAATATCTCGGACTGTACTTTTCGCCAAAGTTATCGTGGAGCAAAACATACACAATGCTATCTCTTCAAGCTCTTAAAGCGGTTAATCATATAATAAGAATACGAAGACATTTTGGTTTTCTAGAACTTAAGGATATGTTTAAAGTATTTGACTCTATTGTGAAACCCATACTATGTTACGGGGCACAGCTGTGGGGGTATGCTTATATACAAAAGATTGAGAGAATACAAATACAATTCTGCAAAAAAATATGCAATCTGTCTGAAAATACTTGCGATACAATGGCACTAGGAGAATGTGGCAGACTCCCTTTGTGTATAACATATATGCCTATATGTGTCAAATACGGGTTGAAATTAATTCGTATGGAAAATACAAGATATCTCAAACAATGTTACGAAATGTTAAAACAATTGGATACAGTTGGTAGACACACATGGGCCACATGTATAAAGGATCTGCTTTATCTTTATGGTTATGGCTACGTCTGGATTGCTCACGATGTTGGCAACGATGATATATTTATCAAACAGTTTACACAGAGACTAGAAGATAATTTTACTCAACTTTGGATCTCAAATATAAACAATACCTCTAAAGCATTAACCTATAAGCATTTTAAATCGGCCCTTACCCCCGAAGTATACCTAAGTGTAGATATACCATATGTCCACAGAAAAATGTTGTCTAATTTTAGGTGCTCTTACCATGATCTTATGATTGAACGAGGTAGGCACCTTGGAATAGATAGAGCTTTGAGATTATGTCCGTTGTGTAAAGAATCAAATTTATCTGTAGTTGAAGATGAATACCACCTATTTTTCGATTGTCCTAAATATGAACCACTAAGACTGATTTACTTCAAACCGTATTGGAATCGTTGTAGAAATGAACATGTATTCAATAGTATCTTTACATTAAATAACATAGCCACAATAAGGTCTGTTGCAAAGTATCTCATTGAGGCATTTCACGTTTACCAAGTTTCTGACGTGACAGTTTTCGAGTATAAGAAATTATTCAACATGGAAGGCTAGACTAGTTTTGAATGGTATTCGATATGTGACTGAAACGGTTATCTGAACAGTCCTAGCACTTTCTCGGAGCATCATTATTCTGCACTGATAACAATCATTCCAGCAATTAGACTGATCTCTGATAGCCCAGTGGATAGAAACGCGGGTAACCAATCAAGGGGTTATGAGTTAGAATCCCAGCTACGCCAACATTATTTGCGCTGTTTGACAACATTCACTCTGACAAGCGTCATTTGTCTTTCACCAATGGGCTAACAGTCTACGTGGAAAAAGCAGCCTGTTGCTTGGAAAGTATGTTGTGTGTAGTACTGGTGTGAGTACCAGGAAACATATGAGTAGGTGAACTGGTCGCTTGATATAACTGAACATTTCCTAAAAACGGCGTTAAACCCCAATCGATCAACGAATTAAACTGATCATTACCTTTTCCCGTTGGGTGTTCAGTAAGGGTTCCAGATAAGAAAGTCAGAGGTCATTTTGATATTAAAAATGGACCCCTTAAAACGCGATGTTTAAATCCTTTGCTTTTCTTACTATTTACAAGAAATTGAAGTGCAATTATGAGCCGATTGTCAACAGTATCCGTGATATAATAAATGATATGCTGTTTAGAGCAGAGTAAAACAATTTGAGCAGATATATGACTATACAGTTTGGAAGTAGAGAATACATATTACAAGATTGCTGATAACAGTAAAAAACACAATTCGCCGTGATATATCTATAAAACCGGTGAAAGCATTTCTTGTTAGCTCACCTATGCACAAAGATCAAGGTGAGCTATTGTGATCACATTTTGTCCGGCGTCCGTGTGTCGTGCGTCGTGCGTCGTCAACATTTGAGCTTGTTAACACTCTACAGGCTACATTTTGCATCCAATCTTCATGAAAGTTTATCAGAACATTCATCTCCATTAAATATTGTACAAGTTCGAAACTGGGGTCAAAAACTAGGTCACTAGGTCAAATTGAAAGGAAATTTTGTTAACACTCTGGAGGCCACATTTTCGACTTGAGCATGTTGAAACTTTATCAGGATGTTTATCTTGATGATATGTAGGTCAGGTTCGAACATGGGTCATGTCGGGACAGCAAGTAGGTCACTAGGTCAAATTGAAGGAAAATCTTGTTAACACTCCAGAGGTCACAATTTTTGCTTCAGCAGTTTGAAATGTTGTTAGAATGTTTGTCTTCAAAATATCTAGGTCAAGTTCGAATATGGGTCATATTGGGTCAGAAGCTAGGTCACAAGGCCAAATTGAAGGGATATCTTGTTAACACTGTAGAATCCGCATTTTTTGCTTCAGCAGCTTGAAATTGTGTCAGAATGTTGAGCTGAATAATATCTAGGTCGAATACGGGTCATGCCGGGTCAAAAACTAAGTCACTAGGCCAAATTGAAGGGTAATCTTGTTAACACTCTAGAGGCCACATTTTCAATTTGAGCATTTTGAAACTGTATCAGAATGTTTGTCTTGATGATATGTAGGTCATGTTTAAACATGGGTTATGATTGGTCAAAAAGTAGGTCACTAGGTCAAATTGAAATTTTGTCAGAATGTGTGTCTTAATGATATCTAGGTCAAGTTTACATATGGGTCATATTGGGTCAGAAAATAGGTCACTAGGCCAAATTGAGGAAAGTCTTGTTAACTCTGTGGAAGCCACATGTTTTGCTTCAGCAGCTTAACATTTGGTCAGACATATAACATTGTTGAAAGCAGAGTAACTTAACATGTGTCGTGATATAACAATATTTTTATTGGAAGCAGTATAAAACACGATTTGCCGTGGTATAACTTTATTTTCTTTGGAAGCAGTATCAAACACGATGTGCCGTGGTATAACTATGGGTTTTTTGGAAGCAGCATAACACATGATGTGTCGTGCTTTTTTTTTTTTTTTTTTTTTTTTTTTTAGATACGAAGCATTTTTTATTTTTACCAATAGATCTGTTCCACGAGAAAACCAACATTGTGAACGTTGCGTAAAGTATTGACTCGGATCAGCCTAAGCATACCGCGCAGGCTTACCCGAAAAAACACTTTTCGCGTCCTTTCGCATTTCTTGTTCATGAATCATAACTCTATACCTCTATCCCCCTGAGACGGAATGTGTCGGCCCGGATTATCTTGCGCGGACTTTGCAGGCTGATCTGGGTCGATAAATTACACAGAGTCCATAATATTGGTTTTCTCGTGGAACGGCTCAAATATATTAATTGGCCATTATATGGCATTCTTGTTTCCTTTTTAAAGGTTTAGATTGTTATATGTCTAACTGAACAGTAACAATATGATGCAAGTTAGGATATATTTCGACAACATGCTAGTGACAGTGTATAAGCCAGTTCTGGAATATGAGTTTACGGATCTGCTAGGTAAATATCTATGTGCTCTTGAAATAAACACCCATAACATACGTATAAACAGTGAGCGGTGCTCCAGGAAAACCATCCTTCACGTAGTTATTACACGTAAGCGATGCTTCAATAAAACCAACCTTAACGTTAGCGTAATGATTTCCAGTGAACGGTGCTCCAATAAGATCTATCTTAACGTAATTATTTCCAGTGAGCGGTGCTCAAATAAAACCAACCTTAACGTAATCATTACTAGTGAGCGGTGGTACAGGAGAACCACAATTAACGTAATTATAAGGTCAATTTTGCCAAATCGGATCTACAGCCATAAAAAAACCTGTATTTGGGTAAAAATGAGTGTATACCATTACCAGAATGCATTTAATTTAATATATGACATTGAGTTTAAATTCATCGAAAACGTGTATAGGATGCAATGGATATGATTGACTTTACCATTTTTAGTAGTTTGACCTTGTTTGAAAGTGAAAGTAGAAAACGTGACAAACCAGTTTCGTCCCTCTGATTTTGTCCAAAATGATGATAAACATTTTCGCCGGTTGGGTTATTTCTTGCTTAATGCATGTCACCCCATTTTCTTCGGATTACTTTAAAGCTTAGAGGTAAAACTTTTCAATGATATAAGGTGTTCTACATTTGATTTGCTTAGAAAGTGTGACAATTGTGTGTGAAACTCGTTGATTTACATGGAAACAAAGAAGGAATTTATTTGGTTTATTGTAACCTAAAGTGCGTTTGGCTTGAAAAAATTAAAAGTCAATTTTGTGTCATCTGCAATTATTGAAGCATTCTAAGGTAACTTACGGGTGGGATACAGTCAAACTGCTTAAAAAATGATGAAACTGGATGCCTGGAGTGGATTTTAGGCTCATGGTGTATTCAGCCATTAGGTTATAGCCACTTTACATTTTTTCCATAACAAAATGATGTTTTTCAAGCTATTTTTAAAAACCTTTCGTTGATTGTTGAATGCCTAAAAGCATGCATAAACATGAAGTGTGGTCATTTCTTCAAACATGCGACACAGTAAAACCTTAAAATGTTATGTGTTTCTATTATGTTTTTCTCGGAGACCTGCATGATGCGCAAGCGCACAAAACTTGCCGGATTCAAGCCGCAAAAACCTAGGTGGCATAGGAAAATTAAATTATTTTTTAAAAGAATTGCCTAATTGACCAAATATTTGCATTTTTGCTGACATTTTGTATCATACTTTGTAAATAAATACCAAAAAAAACCAGATCTCTTAGGGCAAGGAGAGTGTCTAAAAGAGTTTCAGAGTCCCAAAATGGTAGATTAATTTTGTGTCGTCTGCAAAAAATGATTGGATAGAGTCAAACTGGTTGAAGAATTATGAAACTGGTTGCCTAAAAAGTTTGAGAATAATACATAAATATTAAGTTTGATCAGTTCTATGAACATTTGATACAGTAAAACATAAATATGTGATGGTTTTCTTATGTTTCCTTTACGAATACCTAGCTTTCTCTGTGAGCACTGTACCTTTTGACAGGCGTAGTTAACCTGTCCATACATTGGTATGATTGATTACATCTGACCAATAATTAATGGACTAACTTCCCTAGCGCAGTTAGGTTGTTAGTGTGTATATAGAAGGACTGAGATATAATGAGACCAGTCACTCTCGTGGCCGTGAGCTGGGAGACATGTTCTTATGAGAGTCACTGTTTGGCCGGCTTTTGGGACATGTACATCTCGTAATAAACAAGTTGAAATGTATTATGAGTTATTACTTTGTCACATGCGCAAAAGCATAAAACTTGGCCAATTCAACCAAATAAAACCTAGGTTCAGGTGGTACAGAACATTTGAATTTTCTTTGATAATCATTGCTTCATTTACCTAATACTTGCTTTTATGCTTTCATTTTATATCAAACTTTGTATATAAATAGAAAATACATATCCATAAGGACTAGGACATTGTCTTAAACACGTGAGCGGTACTGCATGAAAACCAACCTTAGCGTTTACACTTGTTGAAAATAACCCTTCCTGCACATTCATGCTTCAGGATCCAAAATAGATAGCATGCAGATAAATATCAGACTGCTTGGATGCACTGGCTGGTCTAGAACTACATTTACCACACATGCCTGCTTGTTGGTTCAAACATACTAAACCCTTTCCAACATACAACAAATCTGCAGGAGACACGTCTTAGCAAAACAATTAAAAATAACATAAATGAAAGTATACCTTTATATAAGAAATCAAAACATTGTGGAAAAGAAGAAATTGCTCAATATGAGCAATTTCTCATTTTGACACAATTTTTTCAAAAGCAGTCTGCCTCAATTGCGTCAAATTGCGTATGCAAGAGGGGAGGCGTAAACAATTTCTCTCAGGCAGCCGTATTTGATACCTCTGCGAAAGACCTCATTTGGAAACATTGAGGGGAAAGAGATAATATCAAAAGGAAGCATGTTTAATTGGGGTTGGTGTAGTTGGGGGTAGGGGAATGTTGGTTGTTTTTTCTGTTGCATTTTAAATTCATTTATTTATTTTTAAATACACTTCCAAGCATGTTAAAGACTTCGCATTTCTATCCTCTGATTTTAAAGCCGACTACTCTAAACATGAAATAGCAGGTAAAACCTCTATTGCCAATATGCAAGGGTCATCTTGCCGGTAGTACCTTTCTCATATACACAAATTTGCAGCAGACGACGTTGAAAACATAAATTCAAAATGTATTTGAAAGATTGAAATCATTGTATCAAAAGAAAAAGTTGCTCGTCATGAACAATTGCTTTTTTTGTGCCACAGTGTTTTCCAAAGTCGCCTGCTGCAGTTAGGAACATGTTAATTCATCGAGAAACGCAATTATCTAAAGTGTTGTTGAACGCGGTATCTAACGCTATTCAAACAAAGCTAACAATCCTTATTACGGTCTTCATCGAGTATGAGACATTATCTGAGATTAAATATTTCACCCATGTGGTTCTTAACTGTGCCAATTCATTTTCAGGTTCCTTTGGTAGTTATCTCGGCCTCCAGATGATTTCGGCAACCGTTCGGCAGCAATCGCTATTAACTAATTTGCATAAAGTGTGCACACACGGCAATTACGTCACACCTTTTGCGGTAAACATATCGAGCGGAACAATATCAACAATCAACTTGGTGTCATAAAGAAAAACTGATCCACCGATCTATCTCATCCCCGATTACAATTCGAGTTCTATTCATGCTCTTGTTATAAGCAACACGACGGCGTTTCCGTTCGGAGTCGCTAAATAATAATCTCCGTTTTAAGTTCTGACATTCTGAGTTTCGATGTGTGTTTACTTTGGTCCGTTTAGCTTTACCTACTTTGAAAATTGTATGCGTATCACTTGACCTCCAGGAATGAATTGTGGGAAGCGTTGGGAGCCGAGCCTCTGCGAAATATTCCGGAACAGTTCCAGAATTATACTAACATTGTTCCTGAATAAATGTTCAAGAACTGCTCTAGAACAAGCCCATATCCGTTCTAGAACATTTAAAGAACATTTATATTACGTTAAATTAGACCAATTTCAGGGACAGATGTTCTAGAACAGTTATGTTACTGTTTTTGACCACTTGTTCAAGAACAGTTCTATAACAAATATTCTACAATAGATTGAGAACAGTTACCCTTCTATTGTTCTGGAGTTGTTCTAGAACTAGTCTAGAATGATTCTAGAACAGTTCCAGAACAATTCTTCTGGAAAAAGTGTCTCACTTAACGTTCTAGAACTGTCCCATAAACATTCTAGAACTGTCCCATAAACATTCTAGAACTGTCCCATAAACATTCTAGAACTGTCCCACAAACAGTCCAGAACAGTTCTAGACCAGAGTTCCAGAACAATTCTAGAATAGTTCAAGAATGGTTTCAGAACAATGAAGGTTTGTTCCAGAAATGATGTGGGATGGTTCTAGAATAGTTCCAGGACAACTGCTCAGTAAACAGCTGAATCATACTTGTATCTGTTCTAGAGCTTGGGTGGGATGTACCTAGAACAATCCAAGAAATATTCAACTCACAGAAACTACAATCATGTTTGCATTTATTACATGTCTAAGATAGACTATGTTGTAATGGGTTATCCTAGACATTGTAGTAAATTACAAAATTAACTGAAAATGCCAGGGCCTGGAACTGCCTAAAGCCTAAAAGTGTTCCAAAAAGTAATCATGTTACAAGAGTTATCACTAAAGATGATGAATTTCACTTTAAATCACTGAATAAACATTCATTAACATAAGTTTTACCTGTCAAGTGTTTCTAAGCCAAGTTGAATACATTCTGTGCTTGTAAAGCTTCATTTTATGTTTTTTCTATCTGCTTTTATCATTAGAATGAGAAGAAAAGTTATTTACAAATCACTTTGTACATAATATTTGATGACAATCCATTATAACCGAGTGTTTTGTGAAAACATTGCCTGAATTTTAACATGTCACATTATCATCCATTTTGAAAATTTAAAATCTCAACTTCCTGTTGTTGTTGTTGCAATTATTAAAAAAAAAGTTCTAGAAGTGTTCTAGTGTGTCCTTGTTTCTCTTCAGAATTGATCAAGTTTTAGTGATTCATTCACACTGAGTTAAAAAATACAAAGTCATTATTATTTAATTAAATTGACTGAGTAAAATTATTCTAAAAGTGTACTGGAATTATGTTGTAGATCATTTCTAGAACATATGCAGAACTTGATATGATGATGATGATCTTCTAGAAATTTTGTTTAGAACATTTGTATAACATTTCAAGAACTTGATATTTCCTTGAAATGTTCTAAAAATGTTCTAGAACATTTGTAGAACTTGTAAATCACAGATTATAAAAGTAAATATTTTGGAAGATTTTAGAACACTTTTAGAACCAAATATCAAAAATTTGTAGAAAATTTCTTTAACTGATTTTGTCCTTGAAAAGTTCTAAAAATGTTCTAGAATATTTCAAGAACACTTTCAGAATGAAAACAAGTTCAACAAATGTTCTGGATTTATTCTAGGATGATGTCTAGAACAAAAGTTCTAGAACATGCATATGTTACTGTTCTAGAACTGTTCTTGATGTTTTAGAACTGTTCTAGAACTGTTCCATTTTCTAGAACATAATTTTGCAGGGGAGTGTATCTGTCGTTTGTAAACACCTCAAAACAGCGATCGTCCAGTACGATAAAAATCAAAGCGCTGAAAGCGCTGATGGTATAGGGGGCATATGTAAGTTGAAAACATATGGCATAGATCATATGGACAAACATTGTTGAAACAATGAAACAATGACCTTTAAACAAACCAAACCAAAAATGTTTGAAGCAACACATATTGCCTGCCAATAACATATACCTCATTTGTCAAAAGTTTTACCCTTTTCTTGTATAAACAAAATATCGAAGGACAAAAGATTGACAAAAAAAACCGAGCAGCTACCCTTAATTAAAATATTTCTAGTTCAGAAATCACTAAAGATCCACAATGTATATTGTAATCATGCTGATAGTGAAAGACGATCGAAAGCATGATAGTTATGTTTCTTTTGCACTGCACAATTGCAGCTCTGAGTTTCCTATACACCAAGTCTTAAATTGATATATTGGACATATATTGAGACAATAACCGAAGAAATGAAAAAATTGAGTTTACACCTAAAAAACAGATTAGATTTGACGAAGTACAAATCTTGGGGAAGCACTCATTAACGAAAAGGGGAATTTCACGGAACGCATGTGTTGCATATAATAAGGGAGAACATTGAAAGACAAAAATATACACACTCCAAACGCAGCATGCTAAATTTATGGTAATGGTGCACTGCAAATCTGTAGGTCATAAGTTACCTACAAACCAAGTTTGAAATTGATACAATGAAAGTTAATTGAGACAATCGCTGAACTAAATAAGGAAAAATGGAGATAACTGAAAAAACAGACCAGAGTTATGTACCTAGTACTTTGCCGTTCTCCTGATCACACGGGTATAATTGTGACCACTTTGAAATAAATCTGCCATACAGAAACAACATGTTAACCAATACATGCAATCCATGACGGACGGACGAATGCACATTCAGGCAGACGCCGGATTATACCTCCAAGCTTTACAGACGGAGACAACTCAAGTATTGATTACAGAAGACTGGTTCGATGCGTCAAAACACGTCAGCTTATATTATGGTATTTGTAAAGTATTTGCAATTTAATTGTATCTCCGAAACGGGACCGGACCGTCAAGGTTAATTTTCAAAAACCTATTTAGACTACATTTCTAGTTTATTTGTCAACAGATACATCTAGGACTATATTACACGTTGATGAACGTTGAGTCTTAAATTAACGCAAATGCATATACATTATAATTTTAGTCCCAAAATCGCTAGAAGCTTCTCAATAATAAAATAAATAATGACCTTGCGGTTATAACTCGGATGTGTTGACAAATTCGGCCAAATTTCTTTCCGACGTCTGACAAAAGTCAATGCGACATGCGTCATTCGTCTTTCACCAATGGCTAAGTCTATGTGGAAACGCAGCCAGTTGCTTGGGAAGATTGTTGTGAGGAGTACTGGTTTGAGAAAACCAGGAAATACATTTGTAGGTGAACTGGCCGCCGTGATATGACTGAAGAAATGTTAAAAACGGCGTTAAATCCCAATCAATCAATGTTGAAATTAACTTATCTATAATTTGTAGATTTAATTTCTATTTCCTAGTAGGGTCTACATACAGCGACACATGAGAATATTCAACACAAAACGCGACCTGTTTTACCAACAATTCCCCAGTAGCGGTGAGACCGTTTGTAACATTATTTCATGGCATGTATACACAGTAGGACCTCTCTCTTTGGACGAATTATGTTGTAACAAGTTTGTTTACAGTATTCCTTAACCTTGACCACATAGACTAAATATACAGCAAACAACATTGAACTAAGGCATAACTATTGACCTGAATTAATAAAAGTATGATTTTGAATAGTGATGAAAACATTGTGGAAAAAGACAAACTTGTTGATTATCATTCATCTGTTAAGGTTAGTCAAATGTGTCTAAAAGGGGCAAAGGTTAAAATAATAACTGTAGCCAAATGTTTTCGTTATCTAGGTTATAGAAACAAATTGATTCATGTTTCAAAGCATTGTTTGAAAAGGAGGAATTGCTCATTGTCAGCAATTGCTCCGTTTGCAAATATACTATCAACATTTGTTTGTAACTAAGTAGCTATAACGGGAACGGTTCAACCCTTTCCCGCTTAAAGTCGCTTTTTGACGCATGTGCAGCAGACGGCTGCAGAATTGTTTATCATGACCCATTTCCTCTTTTTCCACAAAGGTTTCAACTATGTATTTTCCCCTTTATGTAAGGCAAAATTGCTCGTAATCATTCATCTCTAGCATGTTATTCAAAATGTGTCCGGAAGGGAGAAAGGGGGAAAGAACGTCCATAGTTAAACGTTTAAATATGAAAAGAATTAATTTGAAACGTGTTTGAAAGCATTGTGTGAAAAGGAGGAATTGCTCATTGTCAGCAATAGCTCCATTTTCAACAATATTTTTTAAATATTCGAACTGTTATAGTATCACGGAAAGGGTTCCGCTTCCATGGGAAGGATGTAACCATTTTCCGCCTACAGACGCTTACAGACGCATGTGCAGCAGACGACAATCGAAAACATTGTGACAAAAGGGGAAATTGCTTTTCGTAGGCAATTTCTACTTTTGCCACAATGGTTTCAACTCCTTTCAATAATTGTATTTACAGTGCTTTGCACATTTCTCTATTAGTCGACTGTTGTAAACTAATGGGGTCACAGAACGGTCGACGTTACCTCACACTACTGACATTGAGGTCAACCATAGTTCAGAGTGAGTTTCATTCATAGAAACTATTTTGTCTCATAAATTTATGCAAGCGGAGGGTTTCGTGATTCGGTCGAACCAATGAAATCGTTGAAAAGGCAGATTATAACCAATCAAAACTCGATTTTGGTGTAGGTATACACATGTGGACTGCGGTTGCAGCTTTAATCCGACTTTTCGAAAGCAGCTTCGCTATGAGATAGTGGCGAAACGCCCCTATCCCAAAAATCAATACGTACAGTTCCCACTACATACTAACCAGGGGCTGTATGGCCGAAGAGTTCTTGTGTTTGACGATATTTTAGGCCATTCTTTAGTTTAAACATATTTAATTCTCATATATTTTTACATAGTAGGTAACATCAAGAAATATACAATGGAGAAATGGATTGGACTGAAAGCTCATAGCTTATTGAAGGTCCTCTCCAATAAAGATTGATTTACAGGAAGCACGGTGAATATTTAACATGTGCAGAAAATATCAGCTTACTTAAGCTTTGTAATTTATAATACAAGAAACAGATACATAAAAGAGAGTGGAGAGAGAGACCAAGGAAGGAGAAAGAGGACGAAAGAGATAAATGTAAAGAGAGCAGAAATAGACAAAGGTGGGTGGTGCGCGTATGAGAGGCTAGTTAATGTATATATGTCGATTATCCATAACAAATAAAATATAACATAAAAAGATACTTAAAAAGTTGCAAGTTAACAAAAAAGCAATTAAGGAAAAGGGTGAATTACCGTGAGCTAAACCTTTTGGTTCCGATTATAAATTGTTGGACTGATTCAAAAATAGCATTATTTTCTTCGATTGATGAGTTTGGATTTCCGTATAACAACGTATCAAGCCTAATGTTTTGAGGAAGTTCTCTTAGCATGCCATGTCTCCTATCGTTATAGCGGGGACATTCAAGTAGGTAATGTAATGTATTTTCAATTTGTCCACATGCACAAAGGGGAGAATCAACAATATTCCTGAGAAAAAGATGATGGTTGAGTCCACTACATTCTTTACGTCCACGGCCATTCTTTATGTCTCCATACTTAAATTATCGAAGTTTTCTTGTGTTTAGACGATTTTTTAAGAAGTAATATCGCTTTAACATTTGAGCTGATGTGACTTAGATCCGACTGTTACACAGCTCAAACAACTATGATCATAATTTCTTTACAAATAAAAACACTGCTGGCTTTTAAATAAATCAACGACTATAAGAACGCGGTGCAAAATGTCTTTACCGCTCGAAAATTATTGACATGAAAACAGTTATATCAAGTGGTGTATCGGATAATGCAGAAATAAATGTACTGAGCTATTTCGTTACAGCTCGAAAAAGTCTTGACACGAAAACAGTAATATCAAGTGACGTTTCGAACAATGCAGGTATTTTACACAAAGCTATTTCTTAGCTGCTCTGAAAATTAACAAGGCTTGTGAACCAATCGAATGGGTCGTAGTTAAAATGTTCACGTTTGTAAATTCAGCAATCATCTTTAGTTACATGCGTACGATCCATTCGATTGGCTAAAACACAAATTAAATATCATTAAATGATGTAACAAACGGAGGATGAAATATGTATCAGCGAACAATTTACATCTTAAGGTTAACGCCTTGTAGAAGGAAAAAATATACATGAGGAATTACTGCTTTGTGTTAGTTTGAAAAACATGTTTGAAAGGAAACAATCATTTTGTGCAAACAACACAGGTTAATTCTGCTCCTCTCGTATATGGGGGATCGGGTATTGTTCCGGCAACTTCAACAAAATAAAACAGGTCACCATTACTATTACCATCTTGTCCGGGTATTTTCTCTGGATTCGCATCAACGCACTTCATATCACTTCTTTCGTGGGATTGATATGACGTCATCAAATATCCGGAATACTCTAAATGCCATCCTCTATAGCATTCCAGACGGGCTGGAATCATCAGAACAGCAGTTCTCCCAGTGGCCTCACATACAACACACGGTACGTCTTGTTGCGTTATATCCTCCCCGTAAATAGATTTAGTGTTACCTTCAAACTCTGCATTATATATATAATTCCCACCTTCTCCAGGGTGTTTGTTGCCGTGCTGGGGATCTTTTGGTAGACATATTGTGTGTGAAGGTCCACCAGAATGAGTATAATGGCTTCCGCTCGCATATCCTACATATAAATATAAATCAAATCAATTTTAAAACATTGAGTCTGCTCCAGTACAAAAATCAACTATTTCTGGCGAGTGTGGATAAAGTTTGCCGTTCTATCCTATTTGGAAGAAAGTTGAAATAAGGCATCAATGTCACCAGACGACTGCATTTGTTTCTTTTTAACAAACATCATAAATCATTTATGCAATTGACTCATCGTGACATTCATTAGTCTAAAAATATACATAGTACTTTTGTCAAGGTTTAATTCCTGGATTTTTGAAATGCCACATACGCATTATTTTAGGATTTGTTGTCAGATTTTAGAAATTCTGTAGTTTTCAATAAAACCAAAAAAATCGTGTTTGGATTTACATGCAATTAAC